>BMAU01016488.1:0-77500 GCA_019973935.1 Trichonephila clavipes | reverse complement strand
CGTACACTGGCAGCTGTGTGGCAACTCGCATTGTCCTGCTGGAAGATGCCATCATCCTGAGGAAAAACAATGCGTATGTAGGGGTGGACATGGTCCGGAAGGACAGATGCGTACTTGTATTGATCTATCGTGCCTTCCACAATGATCAGTGAACCCAGAGAATGCCAGGAAAACATTCCCCATACCATAATGCTCCCGCCTCTAGCTTGGACCGTTCCGGCAATGGTTGCATGGGGGTTCCTTTCAGACGTTTCACGCCTTATACGCCAACGTCCATCTGTCCGATGGAGCATAAAACGCGATTCATCTTAAAACGCTACATGTCGCCACTCCGTGGACGTTCAGCTGCTGTACTGGCGTTCAAATTCTAGCCTTCGTCGTCGATGAACAGCAGTCAGCATAGGTGCACGAACCAAGCGTCTGCTTCGGAGGCCCAGACGCAGCAATGTTCACTGAATAGTAGTTTGGGAGACACTTTTGGTATCCTCTTGGTTCATTTTGGTGGTCAGTTGTTCAAAGGTAGCCCGTCTATCTGCCCGAACACATCTCTGGAACCGTCGTTCGCCTCTGTCATCTATGGCCCGTGGTGCACCACATTTGCCACGTCGCTGATTTTGAACAGTCCCATTTTGCCATGCACGGTACACTTTTTCCACGGCAGCACGCGAACAGTTCACAAACTCAGCCGTTTAGGAAATGCTTCCACCCTTGGCCCGAAAGCCAATGATCATGCCGTTTTGGACGTCGGATAAATGGCTTCGTTTCTGCATTACGCCAACGATTGAAATGTTTTCCGAAGCCCTCACACACCCTTTATATACGCTCAACTGCACTGTGCTGCCAACTGCCTTCTGTGATTGGTTATTTTACTCTGAAGTGGAAAGTACGTGGTGGTCACATTAATGTGACTGGACTGTGTATATATACATATATAAATATATATATATATATACATATATAAATATATATATATACATATATAAATATATATATACATATATAAATATATATATATACATATATAAATATATATACATATATAAATATATATTCACACTCTGTCGCAAAAAAATATATGCACCCAGAATAAATCAAGCTACAATCACGAAACTCGGCAAGAATGTAGTCTGGTAAGAGATATGCAAATGATTAAAATTTCGAAGCCAATGAGACAAGGCTAAGTGTGCTATGCGCATATTAGTTGCGCAACTGGGAGAGTTTAAAAGCATGAGTACGAGCGCCGTACGGCTATCTAAACGAATCTGATGACTTTGATAGACGATATTGAGACTTAGGATGCTTCTAAGACGTAACCGGCGGCAGTACGAGCAGCTGACGGACTTTGATAGGGGCCGTATAATAGGCCTCAGAGAAGCAGGTTGGTCAAATAGACGTATCGGCCGCCACCTCGATCGGAGCGATATGGTAGTTGCCCGGTGTTGGCAACAGTGGATCACAGAAGGTAGAGTGTACCGTCGCGGAGGGTCAGGACGTCTCAGGAACACAAATGATCGCGAGGATCGTGCAATCAGAAGAGTGGCCACTTCGGCACCAACAACGTCGCTAGCATCGATTCAACGCCACTTACCTCCTTCCAGACATCCAGTGCCATCAAGAGAAACCATAAGGAGACGACTGACCGAAGTTGGCTTGAGGAGTCGACGTCCGCTAAGACGCTTACCACTGACCCCACATCATAGGCAGTGTCGACTGGATTTTTGCCGACCTCGGGCAACTTGGAGTGTGACAGACTGGAGACGTGTCATCTTCAGTGATGAATCCCGATTCAGTCTCAGTGCTGATGACCACCGCACACGTGTCTGGAGGCGCACCGGCCAGCGGTCCGATCCGGCATTTATTGTCGAGCGGCATACAGCAATTTCACAAGGTGTGACAGTGTGGGGAGCAATTTCTTGGGACACACGATCATCTTTAGTGGTCCTTCAAGGCACTTTGACAGCTCGCAGATACGTGGACGATATTTTAACGCCGATTGTGTTACCCATGCTATCAAGTCGCCCAGGTGCCATTTATCAACAGGATAATGCTCGTCCACATACTGCGCGACTCTCCCAACAATGTCTTCAAGGATATGACGTCCTACCATGGCGTGCCAGTTCACCAGATCTTTCGCAAATAGAGCATGTCTGGGACGCGCTGGAAAGGCAACTGCAGCCGTCCCGAGATACAGGAGAATTAACTGCGCAGATGCAAAGACTATGGCAGGGTCTTCCACAGGGGGTCATAAGTGATCTAATTGAATCGATGCCACGCCGAATTTCGGCTTGTATAGCTGCCAGAGGTGGCTTTACTACTTACTGATTTTTAACCTTTTGCAAGCTGTAACCGCTTAATAAAATGATATTTTGTTCTGAATTTTTAATTATTTGTTTATTTTCATATACACTACATGCATACCAAATTTCGTGAATGTAGCTCAATTTCTTCTGGGTGCATATATTTTTTTGCGACAGAGTGTATATACATATATAAATATATATATATATACATATATAAATATATATATATATATACATATATAAATATATATATATACATATATATATATATATACATATATATATATAAATATATATATATATAAATATATATATATATAAATATATATATATATATATATATATATATATATATATATATATATATATATATATATATATATATATACACACACTGCTGGACAATTTGCTAAGGACGGATCACAAATTGCTATGTAGCATATTATTAAGCGAGACATGAGGCCTAGTAGGATAAAATATATTTGCCACACTTTTCAGACATTAGAATAAAGAATATTTATTGTTCTGGAAAGTACAAAAGTTGTCACACATCTGAGAGAAAAAAAAAGTTCATTTGATCTGCGTAGGGAGAAATGGAACAATGCATCTAAAAGTCAGCAGGCACTTTAAAGAAAGGTATCAGTACGAAATATGTCCACCGTGGAGTGTGATGCAACATTCCAAACGTCGTACCATACTTTGCACAACACTATCCAGCAGCTGTTGAGACAATTTATCCCATTCCTCTGTGAGTGCACGGATGAGGGTTTTCTTGTTTGTCGGAGTATAGTTTCGACCGGCAACTTTCCTCCCCAAAGCATCCCACACATTTTCAATGGGGTTTAGATCTGGAGAACGCGCTGGCCATACGAGACGTTAAATACTCTCGCTGTCTGGACAATCCTGAACAGTGAGTGCTCGATGACATGTTGCGTTGTCGTCCATAAAAACAAATTTATCACCGACAGCACGACGGAAAAGACGAACATGAGGAAGTATAACTTCCTCAATGTATCGTTGGCCCGTCAAAGTCCCATTCGCAACCACATTTAGGCGCGTGCGGCCATTGATCATGATGCCGGCCCACACCATGATAATGCATGTCGGATATCGGTATTTTTCCTGGATATTTTCTGGAATATAAGCAGTACCACTCTCGCGCCAGATCAGTTGGCATCTACAATCCGATGACAGACTGAACCTAGTCTCATCTGAGAATAGTAAGCATGCCCAGTCCTGTTCAGTCCAATTGTGATGCTCCCGACACCATTGCAAACAGGCAGCAGTACGGTGCTGTCTGGTCAATGGGACACACACAACAGGTCTGCGTGCGTATAGTCCTCCTCCCCTTAAATGTCTGGCAACAGTTTTTCGGAAGATCTGCTTTCCTTAGGCAGCAAGAAACTGTTTTGCCACCTGCTGAGCTGTGGTGCGCCTGTTTCTTTTTGATGATAGGATGATATATCTGTCTTCTGCAGGCGTCGTACTTCTAACACGACCTCCCCCGTGCCGTCTACTACACATTCCAGTAGTTTTAAATGACTTCCACAGCCGTGAAACCACGCTGTGAGCGATGTCGAACTCCCTGACAACATCTGTTATTTTTCGCCCTTCTTCGATCTTTCCAATAATTCGGCCACGAATAAAATCATCTATGTGATGTCGGGAAGACATGCCAAAAATTTTAAGTTAGTTTATTAAATCTTTCCTGTAAAACTTTGACTTGAAACAACAACTGTCCACACGCGTCAAAACCTTTAAAGCTCTGAAGAACGCTTTCACGTGATGAACAGACGTGGAAAAAAATTTGCATACTCATACTTCTTCTTACTAATATCCCGCACTTATTCTAATTTTCCACATTTTGCTTCGTTTCATTTTGTGGTTGCTATGGATGATAGTAATATCCGTCCTTAGCAATTGTCCAGCAGTATATATATATATATATATATATATATATATATATATATATATATATATATATATATATATATATATATATATATATATATATATATATATATATATATATATATATATATATATATATATATATATATATATATATATATACATATATATATATACATATATATATATATATATATATATACATATATATATTATATATATAAAGAAATATGTATTATTTATCAAAAACAAGAAATAATAGATAAAGAACATAACAAGAAATAGCATAATAAAAATATAAAAGCAGAACATGAAGAACAATTATAGAGAAATAAAAGAACTACAAAAAAGCAGAACCTAGCGAGTCAGAAAGCAATTTCGGACTTAGGACCGAATAAGTGGGGTTAAACTAGTTTAAAGGCGCCAACCTTCCCCCTTTGCAACTCGGTAGGAAAATCAAAAAAATAAAATAAACAAAACTTCAGAGTATGGGTAACTCCGAGAGCATGATAAAACCAATCACTACTATTATGTAACAAACTCTCCCAAAACTCTTAATGCAGAAAAATCACAAAATCACAAAGTAATTATTTAAGAAAAGTAGAAAAATGCTAAAACAATTACATAAGAAAAGTATCATTCAAAAATCAATTTAACAAAATTTCTTTACTCACAAAGCTTTTACGAAGAGAAACAAGCATCTTGACATTAATGAAAGTCAATTATTCACTAAGTTAAAAAATTCGAAAATACATAACCACATCTTTTGAGCTGACTTTTAAACCAGCCAGAAAAGACAAGTATAAAATGACGACAATCAAATATGGTAAAATTTGAATTGGTTGATTGTCAGAAATGTATATTTGCTAGGCTCCAATTTGGTTGGTTGTCAACAATGTGTAAGATGTTCAAGATGTGTGTGGAAAAAATGTAAACTATGATATGAGTGTTATGATATATTCTTCACAGCAAGACCACTAACATGCTGACTTTGAAAACCTATTGTTGTGTGGTGGATTTGGAATTCGAAGTAGCAAGCAGGTTAATGTATTTGTGATGAATATAAGATCTCAAGAAATTAAAAGGGTATTCATGATCTAAACAACATTGAAATATATCTATATATATATATATATATATATATATATATATATATATATATATATATATATATATATATAATTCTATAGATATTGACGATATGATTAAGGTTCTACAGTTAATTTATGATAAATATGTGAATTATATACTTCAATGAAAAAAGATAAATTTGATATTCTTGTTAACCTCGTATTAAAAGAAAATTTCATTGCATTTGATCAGAATCTTTATAAACAGATCAAAGGATTACCTCAGGGTGGTCCAGCTAGTAATTGTTTAGCAAACCTATATTTACATTTTTTGAAATAGATCATGTTGTAAATGATTCTTACTTATTTTATCGTTATATAGATGATATAATAATTTTTGATAAAAATAGTGAATACAAACCAAATATTACGTTCTAACCTGATTATCTCAAGCTCCTTAAAACTAACTTCAACTCTATTATGGTGGAATTCTTGGATTTAGACTTGAATCTTATTAACAATAATGTAGTCAGTAACATTTTTGACAAAAGAGATTCGTTTAAGTTCCATATAATTAAAATTCCCGTATGGAATAGTAATTTGCATATATCAATTTACAGAAATATCATTTTGAATTTTTTATTTAGAAATGATAACTTAACTACCCACAAAATAGATAAATACAATAATATAAAACAATTTTTTCTTTGTTGTTTAGATCATGAATACCCTTTTAATTTCTTAAGAACTTATATTTATCACAAATACATTAACCGTCTTGCTACTTCGAATTCCAAAACCACCACACAACAAAAGGATTTCAAAGTCAGCATGTTAGTGGTCTTGCTGTGAAGATTATATCAAAACACTCATATCACAGTTTACATTTTTTCCACACACATCTTGAACATCTTACACATTGTTGACAACCAACCAAATTAGAGCCTAGCAAATTTACATTTTTGACAATCAACCAATTCAAATTCTACCGTATTTGATTGTCGTCTTTTTTTATACCTGTCTTTGCTGGCTGGTTTAAAAGGGAGCTCAAAAGATGTGTTTATGTATTTTCGAATTTTTTAACTTGGTGAATAATCGATTTTCATTAATGTCAAGACATTTGATTCTCCTCGTAAAAGCTCTGTGAGTAACGAAATTTTGTTAAATTATTTCTTGAAAGATACTTTTCTTATGTAATTGTTTTAGTATTTTTCTACTTTTCTTACGTAATTATTTTGTGATTTTTCTGCATTAAGAGTTTGGGAGAGTTTGTTACATAATAGTAATGAGTGGTTTTTTCATACTCTCTGAGTTATCCAAACTCTGAAGTTTTGTTTATTTTATTTTATTTGGTTTTCCTACCGAGTTGCAAAGGGGGAAGGTTGGCGCCTTCAAACTAGTTTAACCCCACTTATTCGGTCCTAAGTCCGAAATTGCTTTCTGACTCGCTAGGTTCTTCTTTTTTGTAGTTTCTTTTTTTATTTCTCAATAATTTTGGTCTTCATGTTCAGGTTTTATATTTTTATTATGCTATTTCTTGTTATGTTCTTTATCTATTATTTCTTATTTTTGATATATAATACATATTTCTTTTATATATATATATATATATATATATATATATATATATATATATATATATATATATATATATATATATATATATATATGCGACAAAATTGCATGAAGGTATCTGAAGTTTCATCAAACAACATAAAATATCGATCAGATTCATAATAAGGACATATGAAGCATATTTAACTATATAGGTAGCAGAAAAGTTTCCTCATCTAGTTGATATACACCTAAGAAAATGACAAAACAGGATGAGAAGAAATATATGCAAAGCTGACTATTGACAACTCTACAAATTACAAAGAATTTCAATTTGAATTCAGAAACAAATACGTGTCATAGAACAATTGTAAGATAGCTTCGTGGGTTTGAAAGTTGACGATCAATACGAGAATTCTTTTTATCAGCTTTAAATCGAAAAAACAGTTAATCTTGGGCTAAAGCAGGGATTCATGAAGATTTTTTTTCGTCTGGGGCGCATACGTATGTCAACTATTTTTGGCGGGTTGCAGCATGATTATAAAGGGGGGAGGGGGAAATGATTAAAACCAAAATAACATTTGGAATTTAAAATGTGGAAAATAGACTAAAATATCATAACTCTTTTTTTTGCATTTTATAATTATTTTTTGTAGACATTTTATTTTTGTCACTATCACTAATTTCTAATCACGAAAGAAACACTCCTTCACAATTTTTGCATCTCAGTAAACTGTTTCATTAGATTACAAATAATATAACAAAATATGAATATAATACAACACATTTATATTATTGGTAGTATAACAAGCCTATTTATCACTTGAAAGATATCTTTGAAGAAAAATGTCATTGAATGATTCATGTTTGCTGGTATTTTTTAAATACAGCACTTTCATAACAAATCAAACAGTTACTGATTCATGTTTGTTTTCTTTACAAAATAGCCATCCTCCCAATCATCTTGAAACATTTTAATATTCTTTTTTAATATTGTTTGCTTCCAAGATATGAAAGAAAATTATAAATTAGTTCCCCCATAAAATTGTCGGTACTCAAAAATTTTCTGTTATCACTAACCTTAACCGTTTCA
This sequence comes from Trichonephila clavipes, assembly GCA_019973935.1. NCBI lineage: Eukaryota > Metazoa > Arthropoda > Arachnida > Araneae > Nephilidae > Trichonephila > Trichonephila clavipes. The sequence continues at coordinate 69,572 of BMAU01016488.1, read as the reverse complement.
AATAGAAACAAAATATCAATTGGTACCCGTACAAGTAACTGAAAGAAAAAAACGAAATTCATATATTTAATTTCTTGACACAAAATTCCCCACCAAATTTTTATACAATGATCTTAAATAAGTAACTTTCTCACAGCAATGGACCATGACTGGTGACTTAAAATGGTTCGGAGGGCCTCAGACTGAGTATCACTGGGCAAAAGAATACAAAGTCTAGGACGTAGAAATGTGAGAGAAAGTTATATGGACCGTTGAGAGTCCTTTTTTTCTCTTCTTACAAATGATGGCAGACAAAGAATTCGTTTGGAGCAATATGAAGTTCTTCCAGATTACTCACAACAAGTCATGCAGTTTGGAGGCAAGGGATTAATGTTATGGGGAGCATTTGGTTGGAATGGGATCGGTCCTCTTAGAACGGGTAACAGAACTGGAAACGAATACTTATCTCATTTAGCAAGAGTTGTTAAAGGAGTGATTCTCAAACTGTGGGATGCCCTAGAGCGAGCACATAAAAATTAGGTAACAAAATAATTAAAAAAAAACGTTTTTATTCTAAAGTGAATTAAAATATCTATTACTTTAAAGTAATATATACAAAAAATGATACTTATCTGTTTAATTTGCATGGTTTTATATTAAGAACGTATAGTAGCTTTAGCATCTCAAATTACATTATTATTATATTCAATATATTATTACTGCATGGAGAGGGAGCAATAAGATTGAAAATTTGGTCGCAAATACTGAAAGATTAAGCTGCATTGCGTTAAACCATTAATGGAAAATTTGTTTCAAGATGGTGATGGAATATATTAGGACGACAATGTTACTCCCTATAGCGGTTTAACTATACCCAACTGGTTTATCGATAACCATGGTATATTTCATCTACTGAAATGACCATCAAAAACTGCGGATATTAATGTAATGAAAGGCCTGCAGGATGAAGTGGATAGGTATTTAAGAGAGCCCTATTGAGACATGTCAGAAGGTTATCACACATCAGTAAGACGGTGAATTAATACTCTATGCCAAACTTTCAATATTTACTACTCAATTTTCAATCATAATATTCATCCCCCCCTCATGAAATAATAATGTATTGAATGCAATTAGGGATTGCAATTTGAGACCAAAATATTCGTATTTCTTAGATCTTATACCGGGATACAGGTTTTAATACCGATACAAAAGGTTTTAGGAAAAGAAAGAAAATACAGGTGTTTCTTAGTTTTATTTACAAGTTTTATTAAATAAAGTGTAAATATCACAAAAAATTAATTAGTTATTTTTAACTTATAACAGTATATACAGAACCACAAAAAAGTAAAGGAACACATTATTTATTTCAATCAGAAAAAAAATGTAAATATCACTATTTAGTCAGTGGTACTATTCCAAATTTTTGAAATGTGATCTTAAGACACATAATGCATTAATCGCACTGCCATTAAGCGTGGAACGCAATTATGTGCACAAATTACTAGCTGTCGGCATCTACGCTAGATGTTAATACTGTTAGCAATACTCGATATACTTTTTCCAAGTATTTACTTCTAAATTTCTCGTCTTCAAATAAATCCATTTATCTTGGATGGCTTTGGATATAACTGATTTCTGTATTATATTTTGGTTTGTTAAGAGTTTTTTACTTATGGCTAATTCTAGTTTTTGTTCAAGGGACAATTCCCTTTCATTTTCGACACTAGTGTCATAATCATCTTCGATAACTGTACTGAATTCTTCTGAACGAGGATATGGTTTTGTGGGTAAAACTTTAAGAAAATTTACTATAAACGTGATCAAATGTGTATAGATTAGTCTCTTTTCTCTTTCATTTTTATTTTTAAAGTCATAATGATATGGAAATACAAGTATGATATGCAGATATAACGTGAATAACGAACTTACAAATTTAAAAGTTATTGAGATATTACGCAGTTTCTTCGCCACTACAACCTTGTTTTCTCATAAACGAATATCAAACTACGCATCATAAACATCGTTCTGAGCTGTAATAAGTTAGTTTTGGCCTCCTCCTTGAGAGAATAACTCATTTTTATCACTTCTCTTGATTGTATGATTAAACTTTATATTCACAGCCTAATTAATGTCACCCGTTTGGGAGACATAAAAACAAAAACGTATAATATTTTGGTATGTCAACGATCCCTGAACATATAGTGGAGACAATATAAAAGAAAATCAAGCAAATACCGAAAAACCGATATTTAAACTTGTGAATACCGGTTTTACAAAATTGTACAAATGACTCAAAATATCGGTATTAGTTATCCCGGTATACCGATATTGCGATCCTTACTACTCTTACAATATGAAAATTATAAACCTTAAAAATTATTAGGATAAATATTTTGTATAAAATTTTGTATATGATCAGCTCAAGCGAGCCACTAGTAATTATTAAACTTGTATTAATTTAGTATTGATTAATTAATTGTAAAATATATTGTGCAGTATTGATACATTTATAAGTGTATTATATCAGTGTAAATGTGTATTTTTTATTATGGTACCTAAAATATTTTGGATATGCTGGTTGGGTGGTGAAGTTGGTTTGGTGCTGACATTTTGGGCCTAAGTTTGAGGGTTCGCCCCCAGCCCAAGTCAGTGGATTTTCATGATGAAAAAAATACCGACAGCGTCCATGACCTTTGATTGTGTGGTGTGCTTAATATCCTTTTTTTGCCGGTTTTACTTAGGGGCTCTTGCCAAAATTTAATCCCTAGTTCGGTTTCAAATTGTCAGAGCTCTGGTGCCTCCCTCTGGGGAGGAAACTGTTCGTTAAAATTACTTGCGGCGATTGGTATGCCACCTATTTAGTGCAGCACTAAAACTAGATTCAAGATCCTCCAAAGGGAATGTATCAGTTTTGCAATATAACAATACAAATCAGCAACGCATTAGAAAAAATATTTTGCGTATTTAAATCAATATAAAAAATACAAATGATCGAGTCAAAGTTATAGAAAGTTTTAAATGCCTGTTCAGTACGGATTTTATGTCAAAATGGTATAAAAACCCTAAATGCTTATGTAAAATGCTGTCCGAAATATATTGCGTACAAAATCCTGATTTATATACAGATGTGCGAGGTAAAAATTCCATGACGGGCATGTTTACAGATTGAAACACATAATCTACACAAGATACACAATCAATGTGTGCTTTTACAGCAATCATAACAAAATGCGTGTAGTTGTTCAACTTTCAATGGATTATACAAAATACACATTTATTGAATACAAGTCGCAATTATTTGAATCCATATATTTGATCAAATATTGACTTTATCTTTAAAATAACGCACTCCTCATAATATACTTTTTTTACAATTTATTTGCCCACGTACTAAGCACAACGCAGATAGGTAAAAATGAACCAATTTAATTTAACCAATGGAATCCCTCATTCTCATACATTTTTAAAGTACCGCCTTCTTTAGAACATTAATCAAAACACTATTGCTCTGATTCTAATGACAACGCTAAATGGGTGTAAGTTTCAATAAACTTAACCAATGTATTCCCAGTTTATTTTTTTATTTTATAGTATCACTTTCTTTCAATAGTTTAAGAATTTTATTGCTGCAATTGATCAACAAAGCGTAGGTGGGAGGCAGGTCACAATTATTTTATTCAGTATCATGTATTGACTGATATTTTTTAAGTACCACCTTCTTAACTTAATTAAATTCTATTGCTCAGATTCTGATGACAGAGCTGATTGGACGTAAATCATATTTAATTTAACCACTGTAATCATAGTCAAGCTTTTACATTAAAAATTCTGCCTTCCTTAAGAGGTCTCAGGACATATAACTCTTTGAAACTAGAATAAAATAAATCAAATTTTTACACATTATTTATAAAGGAATGGGGCTTCTGAAAAGAATAAATTGTTTAAACTATAATCATAATTTTAGAAAAATTATAAACATATAAAAATAAGAAGAAATAAGAAAATAAGAATATGATAATATTTATAAGAAATATTAATTTTTATGTTGCGTATGCTATTTTCTAAAATAGTAGCTTTAATTGCGAGCAATAAAATGATTTACAAAGTTAAATGTATATTTTTAAAAAAATTTTTAAAAAAATTAAATTTCAATTTTTTAATTTTTTTTTTAATATTTTTCAGATATTTTGAATTACAAAAGATACATTATTCTTAAATTCTGTAGAGTTTAAAGAGTATGATACATTTTATAATCCTATAAAGTTTTATACATCAGGGGCTACTATTTTAGAAAATGTCGTGCGCAGCGCACGACATTTAATATTTATTACATATTTTCATATGCTTAGAATTTTTAAAATTATTATTATATTTCAAACATTTTTTACTTTCTTGAAACAATAATCATTTGTAAATAATGTGTAAAAGATTCGCGTTATTTAATTTAAATTTAAGGTATCCGACTACGTTCGGAACCGTGATTTTACAAAAGCGTATAAATGGATGATATTTATGATATTCAGTGTCACTTAGATTAGAAAGTGTATATAAAATTGTTTTAAAAATAGTATTACAATAAAAAATTATTTAAGTACAATATTTTGACAAAAAAATGAACATAGAATGACCCATTTTCAAAAAATTCTCCTTTTGTGAAAAACGCTTCTATTATAATAATATTTTGCCTGTATATAGCTCAGACCTCTGTGCAAAGGCTCAACAAGAATTTTTGAAATATATAACTTAGAAGTGGCTTCGTCCATGTGTGTGTGTCTTACGACAACAGAGGGAATAATTTTTTTAAAAAAACGCGAATAATTATTTCAAATGGTTGTAACTCTGAAAATAATGTGAGTTTTTTCAAAAATCATAGTTGAGCCTTTATACAAATGTCTGAGATATATACAGGCAAAATATTATTAAAATTGAAGCATTTTTCACAAAAGCAGAACATTTTGAAAAAATGGTTATTTTTTCTGCCGAACTATTGTATTTAAATAATTTTTTTTGCCAAAATGTCCTTAAAATAATTTTATACGTGTATTCTAATCTAAGTGACACTAAATATCATGAAAATTATCCATTTATGTGCCTTTTTAAAATCACGGTTCCAAACGTAGTTGAATACCTTAGAAGAATTATGCCTGTTTGAAAATTTTTTATACTTTGCCCCCTCGAGAAAAAGTTAGCACCCCTGAAACCACTTAAGATATATAATGATTTTATTTCTGAAATTGTGCAACGAAGTGTTGATTGGATGTAAATCACATTATTTTATTCACATCGCCAATTGGCTTTATTTTTAAAGTACCGTGTCCTTTATTTTTTAAATTTAATTTCTCCAACTCTAATGAAAGCGCTGAATAGACGGAAATTGCGATAAATTCAGCCAATTTTATTATTTTTAAAGTACTTCCTTCTCTTAGACAATCTTAATTTTTATTGTTGAGATTCAAATCAAAATTCTCATTGGATGTAAGGAACAATTATTTTAACCAATATTGCCACAGATTGAATTGAATTTTTTTTGCTTTTTGCCTTCTTTAGCGCATTAATTATATATCATTGGTGGATTCAATTGAAAGCGCTGATTGGAACCACAGTTTCAGAATTGCTACTCTATACTGAGCAAAATGCCGAAACATCAAATACTAGTTGAGGTGACACGTCATTTGGCCAGTATGTTTAGTCGGGATTCTTTAACCCTTTATAGACCGACGATACTTATAAGTAACACTCACTTTAAAATTAGATAGAATAACCATTTTTACGAATATTCTGTCGATACTTAGCAAGAATATTCTTTGAAATCGGGTTTTATGAAGAGTATTTTACCGGGAAGGCGAATAGTTTTGTAGCAGAAAGTGCGTTTTCAGCTAAATGCGTTTTCACCGGATTGCGAATATTGTCATTTTTGTCCCGAAAAAATGGTTAATGTCAAAATTTAAGTGTTTTTTTTATGTATGTTAATGAAGACCTTAGTAAAGGATTTGAATGTTTGTTTTAAGTGAACATTGTGTATGATTAATTTTACAGTTGAATATCTTTAATTCATTAATTAGCTGTAAAGGATTAAATTTCCCAAAGTTGAGTATTTTGTTTATGTATATCCCTTAATTTTCAATGTAGTGATAAAAAAAATATTGCATGAATAGAACTACAGTAAATCACAATGCGGTCGATAAAGGGTTAAACACCACGGGATTTACGTAAGACAGCTTTATTCAAACTGTGGGGTGCAGTCCCCTAGGAAGCGTGATATCTCTAGGAGGGGGCCGCGAGCATATTAAAAAGTTGAAAACAAAAGATAAGTATTAAAAATTATTAATTTACTGAACGTAAAAAGCAAAATACATTCTGACTTAATGAAAAATAAAAAAACAAAATTACCCCGATGTAATGCACTTATAAATGTATCAGTACCGCACAATGTTTTTGATTATTAATTTTAACTATACTAAGTTAAGAATAAGTTTAATAATTACTAGTGACTCCACGGGCTTTTCATATATAAAATTATATGCAAACATTAACACTTGTCTTGTAATCTGAACAGTTTATAATTAATCCCTTAACTACCGATTAAAATTTACGCGATTCGCAACCCAATACCACCGTTTTGCATGTATGCAAAAGTATGTAATGCTTTGGGGAGGAGGAGACAGAGGGAATAAGTAAGAAAATAGCCTGAAATTCATTCTTTTTCATTCCAAAGCCTTCGGAATAATTTTATAGATAGTAGTGAACAAAACAGATCGTACTTCGGAAAAAAGTACAAATACGCCAAGCGCAATTTACGCATTGGCTCAGCGAAACGTTTATATACACCGGCGATACTTAAGAGGTTAAAGTCATGCGTCAAAGTATCGTATTATCGAATTCAATACATTGTTATTGTAGGGAGGGGGCACGATGAAAATTATGATTGGATGTTGGGTCGCGAGTATTGAAAGTTTGAGAAGTACTGATGTAAGAAGATATTCATGATTGATAGAAGGCACGAGTAAAAGAGTTAAAGAAATCACACATTAAGTATCTTAGAGATAATTGAACAGCATGCATCACATAATAGAGGTTTTTTTTTTCTCAGGACACATATCCTTTATTGCCTCATTTATAGAATAGATAAAGCTGATTTTGGTGTAGGGAAGGATTACAGAACAGGAAAAGTGATAGCGATAGATTGCTTGCATAGTTTTTCCATAAACCTTTATGTACTTCCATTTCATTTGTTATATTACTGAACTGAATTTGGAGTAGTTTTGTATATATTACTGCTAGGGTTATTAATGAAATAAATATAATATTTAATAATAAAGTGTATTTTTTTTTCATTCTGTGAATTATTTGCTGTATTACTTAATATTTGGGAAGCAAATATAATAAATAAATGGAAATTGTTGTTACTCTAACGAAAATTTATAAATATTTAAAATGGAAGAAAAATCTGATTATGAATAATAATATTTTCTTTGATATATTTAATAATATATTCTTAAAAAAGGTTTATCTAGACACAACATTCAATTCATAAAATAAAATTTATAGTAAAACTGTTTGAATCCATTTTAAACTTCTTTCAGTTAAAAAAAAATATTTAGTATCGATAAAATTGTAAATGCATGTAAAAATTCAAATTATCAAAAAATGATTTTTGAAATAGGTTTCAAAATATTTCAATAAAAACAAGTAAAACACTCTTCAAAATGTTTTATTACTGTAAAATTCGGAGTACAACGCGCACACACTTTTTATAAAGCATCCTGAAATGTACGCGTGTAATGCTTATTATTTTGAAGTTATTAGTTCAATTTTTTTTTTCAAAAACGTTGGAAAGAATAATATACTTCTAGAATTACAACCATTTGAGTTTTCATAGAGAATGTAATTTCTTTCAAATAAACATATTTAGGTATATGTAGAAAAGTCAAACTTATTTTAGACTCATCTCTTTTTTTTATTTGTAAAGTTCTCATTTTCATATCGGGCGTATAATGCGCGCCCGCAAATTTCGATTTTATATTTTATGATAAAAGTACACGTTATAAGTCGGGATTTAAGATAATTAATTTACGTATTTTTTTCAAAACGTCTTAAAACATTTTGTTTTAAGAAATGTTTAGAAGTTTAAAAGTTTTAAAGAAGTTTTTTAATATTAAATTGTGTGTGTGTGTGTGTATAATCACACACATTTCATGAAATTTTCTTAAACAGTTTTTGTCAGGCATATCGATTGAAACTAGAAATAAAAAATCAAATGCTCATTCTCAGAAGAAAAAAAAAGAGTTAAATTTTTTGAAGTAACAGAGTAATCAATGAGAAAGTTTAAATTTTCTCTGGGGTAATTAGAACTTTCAATAAGATTTATATCTCTCAATAGTTTTACTTTAGATATTTGCACCATTATCGGGATTTTTTGACACCTCATTTATATATATTTTTTACCAACGTTTTTAAATAAGTTTTTGCGTGGCATAGTGGTAGTGAGAGTTGATTTAGACAAACGTTAAAACAAAATTTTGCTTATGTAGATTTTCGATTTTATTTCTTGCATCTCTTTCACATTTATTTTCATTTTTTTTTCGAAATTATTTCACATATGAATGTAGTAAATTACTTATTTTAAGACAAAACTGCCTTTTTGTGTGGTTTTATTAAGAGATATTTTCGTTATTCCCTCTAATACATTTTTAAAACAGCAAATGCTTTAAGTTAAAAACTATATATTTTTAAAATTCAGTTATATTTAAAACATCCAGCGAAATTTTTAAATATACCAAACATAGGCCAAAATTTAGAATATGTGTCAATTTGAGGACACAATATCTTTCTGAATTGCCGACTGTCGATAATTCGAAGTTGGAGGGACCAATGAAATTTTTTTTTACCATCTAGAGTTCTAATTATCGAGAGGGTAGGAAAAAACTCCCCAAATGCACAAAGAGAAAAAATTTTCTAACACATTTAAATTAGGAATTATGTAATAAAACAACAATTGTACATATGCATAAAATCATTTTATAGCATTTTAAAAGTACATATTATACTATGCTGAAGTTAATATTACTGGCATAGTTATGTAATAAAAACAATTATTAAAAAAATAAATTTTGTACAAAAAATTATTTTTTTTTGACGAAAAAATCTTTTATTTTTAAGAATATGTTTAATCTGTTATCAGTTCCTTCAGACACTGTTCCTTAAATCAATGGATCTTCAAGGCAGTGTCCAGTCCGAATCATTCCCTACTTTGTGTCACATGTCATACGTCACACAGATGAGTCATAAATCGTTATATTATTCCAACGCAAAATACACAATCCTTCACATCTCTTCACAGTAATATACCAACCTTTCTGAACACATTGCAGTAAAGCCACGGCTATGGACAGCTGACAACAAGTGCGGCTGCTCTAGCGTTCACTTGAAGAAAGAAAGCAATAAAAGTGTATTTTCGCTTGAGGAACCGGGGAACATAAAGAAGGGGTAGCAGACAGATGACCTTTAAAGACTCTACGTAACAGGGAAGACACGCAGAGACAATAAATACAACACACAGCATGTAAACTCATCCCACTGATACAGGACTGTTCGCAACATGAAAATGAGGCTTCGAATAGTAGTGAGCTATGTTATATAATTTCGAATTATCGCGTGTTTTAATCTGGCCAGTAGCAGATTTTATTGCGAAATATTGAATATACCAAAGTGTATTGTTTGGGTTCAAAATATCAAGAGTTTTTTTGGAGTAAATCATATATTTCGAATCAGCAAGAGGTTCGTATTATCGAAGGTTTGATTTAGCGAGAGTCGACTGTATTCATAACATTTCGGGCTATTCCGAAAACTATTAGCACACCTACACTTTTCCGTTAATTATTAATGAGCAGCATAAAATATTCAATTACATTTAATTAGCTCAGATATTGAAATATTTTTATTAGTTTTAGAAAATTATTCATCGCATTGAAATAATTATATTGTTGAACTGTCCACAGCACTGCATACAAGTTAACCACAGTGCAATAGTTGAAATGAATAAATATTTCTGTGAAAAATAAACTGAGGAATTTTTTCATCTCTTAATAGTTTTGCAACTATCTACTCAAACTTATTTTAAATTGAATACAATTTTGGCAGCCATTATCAATCAATTTTAAATTATAATATGCTGCTAAACTTATATTTAAAGCCTTATAAATTTATTTTTGAATGTACGATAAAGATGACTGTAAAATTTATAAACCTCTTTTATATTTATCCTTCATGTTATATGTAACTCATGTAACAAAATTAGAAATTTATTTTGCAGAAAGGACAAATTAAAGAAAAATAAGATGTGTTGGAAACATTGGAGTTTTCTCGTTCACAACTTTTGCATACACATCAACTTCTTACATTTTTTTTCTCCTGAGCAAAATAAAAAGCAGTTTCAAGAACATATTTTGGAAACATACATGTCAAACTATTTATAAGTACTCTAAAAGTAAATTCTAAAATTTAAATTTTTTTAAATTAAAATTTTAAATTTTTTGAATTGTGTGAGCAAAATTTCACCTCAGATAAGAATAGAAAATTTATTAAAAAAAAATTACACACATAGCTTTTTAAATATTTAAATAAAGCAAAATGTTTAATGCGTACCGATGCACTATTTTGTCACTATAAAAGACCTTAAATATATATTTAATTGGTACTAAGTTGAAAATTAATTATTTTACAAATAACTCTGAACCCATGACAATTCATTGTACTAGATAGAAGTTAGCGAATAATGAAATTTGTTGAAGTGCGTGAGACAAAATTTTTATTTCAGAATTATTCTTAAACGATCATAAACCCTCCTGAATTCAGTTAAATTTATTTCACTATTGATAATTGTAAAGAAACAACATATAACTCTAAATAATTGGCATATTCAATTTTAGAGAATGATAAATGGTAATTTTGCAACGTGGTTTTCCTGTATTACACTTTCTTACTAATACTTTAAGTTAGTGGCTATTGAACTGTGATACGTATAAACATGGCATAATATAAACACTATCCATGAGATACTGTTCAAGAATAAAACTCAAAACTTTGTCTTCACCCAATTATACAAGAAAACCGTGTCTCTTCAGAAAAGGTAATTGATAACTGTTGTGAGCCCTTTGTAGAGACAAGGATATTTCTTTATAAGAATTGTGACCGAAATGAGTAATAACAGAAACATAAATAACTGCGTTCCAGGAAAAATTACACTTCAATTGCTTATTAAGGTATCAGACTACTTGCGGCAACTTTTTTTTTAAAAAAGAAATTGAGATATATGGGAATTGTTTTGTGGTTTTTAGCTTTATTTAGTATATTTTAAGAAACATATGCTAAAATTGAAAAGATGAAAGCAGTTATTATCACTAAAATGGGAAAAAACTGGTAAAATTTACAAAAAATTACATATAATCGAGGCCCGTTCTGTGCGGAAAGTTTATGGGCAAATTTTCAAGTTTTCAATTTTGTGCTGCGCTGCTTTGCTATTCTTTTTTTTTAAATGACTTTCAGGATAAGAAGTATTTTAATTTTTACAAAAAATAGACCACTCAATATCTTAGTTATTATATGGAATTGCTGAAAATGACTATATTCATATAAGGTTCTGTAAATTTTGTAATAAAACAGTGATTGATAAATATGGAGGTTAAAACACTTCTACTATTATACAAAACACACACAAAAAATTTCAGTTAATTATATTCAAATTTTTTGAGCATTTGCTGTCCCCGTTTGATACTTTAAAAAAAACACTTTTCGAGTAAAACGTAATTTGAAGTATATTGCTTTAAGCAGTGGCCCTACTTTAGTGCTAAAACACTTGTAGTGTTTGTTCTAGTAAATGGAAAATAATGAACTTGGTATTTTTATAAAGCTAATAATATAGCCTATAAAATAAAATCAAAAGAAAAATTTGTCAGTTTTTGGCTAAATTCACAATTTTAGGGTAGTTGGATGCCTGAAATAGAGCAATTAATAGCTTTTAAAAATGGTATTGGAGTACTGAATTCCCCTGAATGAGTTTCTTTCTTGCAATAATAGAAAACAAGGTGTGTTCAACTTATCCATGCTTTAAGCCTTATATAAGGTTCAAGGTGACTTTACTTCCTCGCACTGCCGTAGCTAGTTCACACTGGGCCCCGTATCAAAACTCCTTCGGGGCCCTTTTTAAGAAATGAAAATCCAGTTAGGGGAACTATAGTTACACATGATGGTGCCCTGTAACTTTCCTCACTTCCTGGACTTATGAAATGAACCAAATCTTTGACTCTAAAATTAAAATTTTGTTCAAAAACAATTTTGAAAAAATGCATTGCGTTAAAACTTTAGGAAAAACTCAAACAGTCTGCGATCTGTCTTGTGATAAACTGTGTGCAATTTATACAATCGCATAATTCCTTAATGGTCATGATAATTTTAAAGTATACCTCAACAAATTTAGCCTGTGCCTTTTAAAACTTTGTGACTGCAATGTTAGTTGTGAGCATAGTGTTGAATATATTATTCTCATTGTTCAAAATTTAAGAATTAAAGAAGAACATCCATCCAAGAAATGTTAGAAGAAAGGGAAAATCAGAAGGAAGAGCAGGAAACTTTAAAAAACAGAGAAGAAAAGCCCTTGAAGCTAAAAAGGGAGTAAAAAATCTCAAACTAAGTTCTTGTAGACCTAAGTCTATAAAATGCAAGACAAACAGTCTAGTTGTATCAACTTCAAATGATGGTGTTATAAGATTTCCTGCTTGTTAAGATAACTACTGTGACCCTACAACAGAAGATTGGATCCAGTTCTGTAAATGCCAAGAATGGTTGCATGAGGAATGTTCCAATTATGAAAATTGCATTTTAATTTGTGAATTGTTAGCTGCACAACTAAACATTTAAACATTACGTTACATTGTCTTATGCTTAGTTTGATACTTTGCAAGATGTAAGAACATAGTTATCATTTGTTAAACCATGTAACATATTCAAAAGATAAAATCTGTTCAACCTTTCTCAGTGTTATCGTGTTGCCCCAGTACTTGGGCAAGATGATAATTTGTTAAGGTTCTGAAAAAATAAAATTATACTTTGTTTTCTTTTATTTGAAAAATTAAATGGTAGTGTATTTTATACTACAAAGGACTACTCTAACAGTTCATGTAAAAATATTTTTTTTATCCTTAAAAATAAATCAATAACAACACAAACTCTTAGCATAGACATCTTGCCCCGGTCTTCCCTACTTTTTGTCTTTGTAACTTATTGTTTTTGTTATTTCATTATTTCGTAACTTTTTTCTGTTATTTACCTTTTATTTTATTTATCCTTTTTATTTGTTTTTTTATTTCACTTACTTTTGTAAGCTCTGTGGGAAACTTTGGAGCACTGCAATTATTGTATATTTCTCCAATTATAGAAAAATACTCAAATATTTTTACTTCAGAAAAACCAAACCCTCTTTACCCCCCCCCCCAAATGATATAGCTAGGACTTTTACGAAACAGCTTCTGGCAGACTCGACATTTTTGAAATGTTCAATTAGTAACTTGATCCGGTTTTGAATTTCTTAAATTGAAAAATTCTACACTCAACTCATTAGAGTATCAGAAAGTTTAATATTTTCTTTAGATATTAGCAAATCAACGATTTTTAAGATCATACATAGTTGTGTTTATTTCCATTGAAACAATAAACTGTATACTCACATAATTTTCCACGAAATTTATAAATGTCTGTCTTTTCAAAAAGGAATTTTCTTGCCGTATTATTGCTGAAAATTTCTCTTGAAATTCTATGCTTTATCTTAAATGATAATTTACAGGTATGTGTGGAAAGGGTATTTAATTTCTCTTTAATTCACTTTTGAGAAAGTGAAACTTTTATATCTTCTTTTCTGTTGCATATAAGATTTATTATTTTTGGACATATATAAGTACGAGAATAAAAATTCATATTATAATTCAAATTCATAAAAAATATAACAAAATTGCGTGATTTTAGTATAACAAAGTTACTTCTGGTTATATTATCTGTTTAAGGTATCCGACTACGTTAGGAATCTCGATTTTAATAAAGCGCATACATGAAAAGTTTTCATGATATATATTTAGTGTCACTCAGATTAGAATACCTCAATAAAATTGTTTTAAGGAGATTTTGACAAAAAAAAATTTATTTAAATATAATATTTTGGCAAAAAAACTAACTTAGAATAATCTTTTTTTCCAAATGTTCTCCTTTTGTGAAAAAATGGTTCTATTATAGTAATATTTTGCTTGTGTATAGCTCAGACTTCTCTACAGAGGCTCAACTAGAATTTTTGAAAAATTCATATTATTTTCAGAGTTACCACCAATTGAAATAATTATTGTAGTTTTTATCTTAAAATTGCTCACTTCAGGTGTCGTGAAATATGAATAAACCCACTTCTAAGTTATGTATTTTAAAAATTCTTGTTGAGCCTTTGTAGAGAGGTCTGAGCTTTATACAGGCTAAAAATTATTATAATAGGAGCATTTTTCACAAAAGGAAGACATTTGGAAATAAAGATTATTCTAAGTTAATTTTTTGCCATAATATTATATTTAAAATAACTTTTTTTGTCAAAATGTCCTTAAAACAATTTTTAAAACAAATTTATGCATATTTTCGTATCTAAGTGACACTAAATATTACGAAAATTATCCATTTATGCGCTTTGCAAAATCATGGTTCCGAACGTGTTGTCGGATACCTTAAAAGTAGCATTTAGTTAACAATTATAATTCAGACAGAAAACTTCTTATAATAACATAGTACTCTGAGAATACGGGGGCAATTTGTAAAGAAGTATACACTTTCGAGATGCTGTAAATAAAACAGTAACAGCATCTAGACACGCACCACCACAGTGGAACTGTAAGTTAGATATACTGTTACAGTTTTTGTCTTGCCCCTAAAGGAAGTGAGATGGGCATCTTGTGACTACTTTGTAGAAATGGAGGCGCCTACAGTGGAAAATTATTGAATTTAGCAAACTGTCAAAAAGGGCGATTTTTTTTTGGATATGTTAACTCTTCGGTTGATGCAACTGTTGTAGGACAACATTGACAACTTCTTTATCCAATAAGATGGTGCACCTTCGCACTGGTTGGGCAACGTGCGATGGTGCCTCAATGAACATCTCCCTCACCGATGCAATGGCCGAACCATTAACTACAAAATGAAACTTTCCCAATGGGCATCTAAAAGTACTGACTTCATACCTTATAATTTCTTCCTAGGGAGGGGGGCTACATGTATCACAAAGTATTCGTCTTTACCATTCCTATTGATCTCGCTGAAACACTATATCACAACCGCTATCGATAGACTTGATTCAGATATCTTGACACGCGTTTTGGCGCGAGTGAGTTACCGGTTCAATGTGTTTTGTGTGACTATGGGTTAACACATAAAAGATGTTTGACTGTCTCGAACAAATTCCTAAATAATCCCATACAATTTTGTTCCAAGTAATATATATCTTAAATTGTTTTTGATTGATAGATCATTGAAACTGTACACTTCATTATGAATCACCCTGTATTATCATAGAAAAAACGACATATTTTTGTTTGTTATCCAGTTTGTTTACATTTATATTTTTTTTAAAGTTGATATATCCGTATTTGTTGTCTTATCTGGAAATAACAATTAAATTTTTAATTCTGATATTCTCTAACTGTAAGACACGCTCCCTAGGGGGTGTGATAACCCTACGAGGGAGGCTCAAGCTAATTGAAAAGTCGAAAATAAAAAATTATTTTTTTTTAAATAGGAAAAATTCATTTACTGAAGGAAGCAAACCAAAATACATTAAGACATTGCCAAAAATAGAATACGCATTTACACTGATAATACACTTATAAATGTAGACAGGAAAAGTAACGTAATGCCTAAAGTAACTTACTATTTTTTTTTTACTTAAAGTAATAAATACGAAAGTTATTACTTGTCTTGATAATATGTACGTTTTACAATTAAGGTCGTATTGTAGCATTGTCGTCAAAGAACTGCATTATTGCATTCAATGCATTTATATATTATGAATACATGGGGTGAGGGGCTTTGGAAGTAATGATAGAAAATTGGGTAGTAAAAATTGAAAGTGTGAAAAGCACTAGTTTAATTAAGTAAGTTAAAAAAATTGCATTTATATATTACACTTATTGGTAAACCAATTTAAATTTTGCAAAGCTAGCAGTGAAATTTATGTGTCGAGGAGGCATGAAGACGAAAAACAGTTTCTTAAAATTGGCCTTTAATAATCAATCATAAAGTCACTATGCTCGTTACTGGAGCGATAAAATCAATAAATCCAAAAAGCAACATTACCAGAGACATCCGATTCGAACCGTCTTCTAATATTGTAAAACTAATTTTCAAATCTAAAATGGTGATGCAACCTGCAGTTGCATTGCCAACCAGTTGTTCTCTCCCTCTAAGAGTTAAACCACTCACATACTTCTTATATTTCCGTTTCTCCTTCCTTTTTAAAAACTAACATGAGCCGAGTTTAAATACTAGCTCGATTTGCATGGCAGTTGCTGCCAACCTCAAATCACGAAACTCAAAAAGATCGGGTTCGAATCGGTGTGCTTACTTTCATTGAGATCATGGAACGGGATTGGAAAAACAACACAAGGAGATCATAAAAATTTGGATCCGACTTTTTAAATGTCTAACAATCGGCCCCCTTTTTTCCAATCTCTCGTACCATTATCTCTTACAAATCAGTAAATTAATTTTTAATCTATAATCACATGTTATACAATTTAACACAAAAAATACATTTTATTCACAATCTTTATTGTAATAAACAAACTAATATTTTAATCTTAAAGAAACAAAGTCTTATTCTCTAAAAAGAAATAATTTTCTACAAAATTCTAACAATTTTTCCTTTACCATGGGTTTGGTAAAAATGTCCGCCAAATTATTTTTGGTACCTATATATTTAATTTGGAAAACCTTGTCGTATATCAAATTCCTTAGAAAATGATAACGAACATCGATATGTTTTGTTCTACAATTTTCTACAGGTGACTTTGAAAAACTTATAGCAGCTTGATTATCACAAAACATTACATTTTCACTTAATTCTAAATTTAAACTTTTATTATCAATTACATTCTTTAGCCAAATGAATTCCTTAGCTGCTTCTGTTAAACTAACATACTCAGCTTCCATGGTCGACAGACTAACGGATTTTTGCTTGAAAGTTCGCGATGAAATTGGAGTTTCGTCTATAAAAGTTATGAACCCTCCCATCGACACTCAATCATCCCTATTTGTAGCAAAATCCGAGTCTGAATAACATCTTAGTTTTAATGATTTAACTTTTGAAAGCTCTAATTTGTATTCTTGAAATACCTCGTCAAATGACTCACTTCGTAATTGTGTGTTACCTCGTGCAACTAAGCGGGCCTTGTATCTAACAATTTTATTATTTTCATCATATTTAATGGTATAAACCCAACGGTTTTCTAAAATTTTTATATTATCCGGATGATCAACTAAATCCCAAACTTTACGTTCCATCATTACGTTAATTTCTTTATCCATTGCATCACGCCATTTAGATGCGTCTCTGGATCTTATCGCCTGTTTGTAACAATTAGGAATAGTTACTTCAACCATAAGAGCTTCTTGTTGCTCTGACAAATCTGAAAATTCCTGGGATTCGGTATTATCTTTTCTAAAATTAAATAAACTAGGATCATACTCAATATTATGCCTCTTACAGTATCTCTCTATTTCGTTAAAAGATTTCAATCGGGTTGCTTCCCCTTCTATACTATAATATACGTTAGATCCAGTTACTTTCCTACCTATATTTCGAATCCACTTAACCTCTGTACATGGGATCAAGCTATGATTATCGGAAGATACATCTGGTTTTTCAGATGTTGAGGGCATTTCCGTACTTGTCTTTGAAACTAAACGACTCGTTAATGAATCTTTTACTCTATCAAAATCCTCCTCATCATCATAATAATCAGGAAGATTTAAATTATATCCAAGGTTACTATTAACTTTTTGTCTAAAATTAATTCCCCTCTTATTTTCATCGAATCTTACATTAATAGTCTCGACTAATTTATTTTCATCTATCAACCATATTCTATAATCCTTAGTACGTTGTGCGTATCCCATCATAATTCCCATTTTCGCACGCATATCGAATTTTCTAATTTGTTTTGGCACACCAGCATATGCCAAGCATCCAAAAGGTTTTAGATGCAATACCGATGGTTTTCTACCTGAATATTTTTCGAAAGGCGTTTTGTTATTGTCTTTGTGACAAATTCAATTCCACGCATAAGTGAAACAAAGTAATGCTTCTCCCCAAAACTTATGGGAACTTCACTAGACTTAAGCAATGTTTTGATGCCATCTAGAGCGGTTAAATTGAATCTCTCCGCGACCCCATTCATTTCTGGCGTATATGAATTTGTTACCTCATGCTTTATACCCAGTTCTGTCAAGAAATTATCCATATCCTTATTACAAAATTCTAGTCCGCCATCAGTTCTAACTGCTATTACCTTTTACTTAGAAAACGTTCTGCTCGTTTCTGAAATCTTATAAACGTATGAAATACGTCAGATTTATTTCGGATGGGAAATACAGTCACCTTTCTTGAATAATCGTCAATTATACTCAAGAAATATTTATTACCGCCTTGGCTTTCAGTTGGCATTGGACCACAGAGATCCATATGCAACAATTCCAATGGGCGTTTTGATCTTACGGCCCCCGTCTTTTTGAATGAAACTCTCTTGGACTTTGCTAATTTACACGGTATACAATGAGTCTTACCATTATCAGTTAAGCGTGGGAGACCTTTTACACTATCATTTTTACTAGTTTTTACCAAGTAATCGTTATTAACATGACAAAAGCGTTGATGCCTTATTTCTATTGATCCGTTTTTTGTTTTAGCGGTTACATCACTAAAAAAACTAATTTCTTTACTCTTTGGTATAATATAATGATCTGGCTTAAAAAAATACAAATGTTCATGGCGTGTCGCCGAGAACAACTTTATCCAGTCTTTATTAAAAACATTAATTTTACCTTTAGTACCCACAAAATGCGCACCTTTACTTTCTAATCTGGAACCGGATAATAAATTTCTCTTCAACTTAGGATTAAATAATACATCAGTCAAAGTTATTTCACGAAAACTCCCCTTATATTTTACCCGAAATCTAAGTGTACCGATTCCTTCTACGGGGCAACTTTAATCCTACGTTGCTAACGACATTTTCATGTTAGTTATCGGCTTAAGATCTAAAAATAAACTCTCTTGTCATTACAAAAATGACTCGTGGCAGCAGTATCTATTACCCAAACACCTTTATCAAAGTTTTCCTCAAATAAGATACAACTAGTTACGAGTTGTTTATCTAGTTCTAAAAGACTACATTCAGCTTCACAAAATCTTAAATTTATATTAAACTCTGTGTTAAAAGTTTCATTTACAGTTGGAGGAGATTTTTGTAGAGACTTTTTCTCTTTACAGTTTACTTTAAGATGTCCGTACTTATTACATACATAACACGGACCTATAGTCTTAATAGATTGTTTAACATTTTTAATAGTTTTACAGTTAAATACCTTACCACTTTTCTTTTGGTAATCATTATTGCCATTTGGATCTCCATGAGCTGCAGCCGTAGCACTAGGTAACGTCTTCGACTTCTTCGAAGTGAAACTGCTCAAGTAAGCATTCTCCGCTTTCTCTAAATCTTGTTTCATCAACTGAAGACGATTGGCTTCTAATATCAGCTCTGCTTCAATTTTGACAACTCTGAAGTCCTCTTCTTTCCATCTGTATATTTGTTGCACGGTAGACTGGAATTCCTGAGGAAGCCACC
Source organism: Trichonephila clavipes (assembly GCA_019973935.1). Taxonomy (NCBI): domain Eukaryota; kingdom Metazoa; phylum Arthropoda; class Arachnida; order Araneae; family Nephilidae; genus Trichonephila; species Trichonephila clavipes. The sequence goes on along the minus strand of BMAU01016488.1, from coordinate 49,671 downwards.
TTATTAATTGAAATCCTATGTACAGGTCGTCCAATTTATGACCCGCTTCTTGTAGTCTGGTTGCCGCTGTCTTTACACGAGATATGAAGATTCCAACATCTTCCCCTGGTTGGTATTTTGTTCCAAAAAATTGATCTAATAGTTGAATTACCCTTGCTCTTGTGACTGGTTCGAAGTGATCTTTTAATATCTTCCATGCCGTTACTCCGTCAGTTGTTTCCGTTATCAGATTTTTCAAATCTGAACTGATGTTAGTATAGATCAACGTATAACATCTATCCTTACGAAGTTGTAGATCTAATTTTTCCTTGTATGTTGCTTCTTCATCAGGTTGCTCTGGCTTGGTCTGTACTATAAACTGCCAGCAACCATAATGTATTAAGAGTACTTGCATATCATGCTTCCACGTGTTCCAGTTATTTGGAGTCAACACTGATATCCGGTTGTTAAATTCCATATCTGTTCCTCGATTTAGCGTACTAGCAACAGAGTTCATAAAAAAAAAAAAAAAAAAGTTCTAGACTGGAACAGTATTTAAATAGACAAAGTTCATGGCCTGGTTCAACTGCTTAGCCTGCCTCGACACAGTACATGGACTTGTTCAACTGCTTAGTCTGTCTCGACACAGTACATGGACTGGGCCCATAACCAAATTTGTTACACTTATTGGTAAACCAATTTAAATTTTGCAAAGCTAGCAGTGAAATTTATGTGTCGAGGAGGCATGAAGACGAAAAACAGTTTCTTAAAATTGGCCTTTAATAATCAATCATAAAGTCACTATGCTCGTTACTGGAGCGATAAAATCAATAAATCCAAAAAGCAACATTACCAGAGACATCCGATTCGAACCGTCTTCTAATATTGTAAAACTAATTTTCAAATCTAAAATGGTGATGCAACCTGCAGTTGCATTGCCAACCAGTTGTTCTCAGTTAAACCACTCACATACTTCTTATATTTCCGTTTCTCCTTCCTTTTTGAAAACTAACATGAGCCGAGTTTAAATACTAGCTCGATTTGCATGGCAGTTGCTGCCAACCTCAAATCACGAAACTCAAAAAAGATCGGGTTCGAATCGGTGTGCTTACTTTCATTGAGATCATGGAACGGGATTGGAAAAACAACACAAGGAGATCATAAAAATTTGGATCCGACTTTTTAAATGTCTAACAGAATAGTATCTCTAAATCTTAGAGGTATGTTCTGGTAGACCGCAGCAACAGATGTCAGCTAAAAGTATAAAAATTACGAAACGTGCAACATTTTTTTCTTAGAAATTAGAACATACTCTTTAATTTGATAATACTAAAAAGATTTTTCTTGTTTTTGAGCGGTAAATCTTAAATCAACTTTGTGAGATATCAAGTGTACAATCAGGAATAAATTTTAAAAAAATATGTTTTTGAATAAGACAATTATTATTACAAATTTATTTTTTACGATGCAGTTATGTTGAAACGCATTTATTACCACCAAATTATTTTGCATTTTGCAATTATGATGAAAAATAAGAATTATTTATATTAAATAACTTTTTTTATGCAGGGATTTGAATTTCTCACTTAAATGTATCATTCAAACGTAGATATGTTTTCACTATGCACATCTAATTAATTTGGTTTAAATAATTTTTTTCAAAATATTGTTATAAAAAACTATTTTCATAACGTTCTTTAAAACAATCTGGAAAAGGTTTATAATTAATGCTGTACATCATAGTTTGTTCCATCTTCCAGTCCTTTATCTAAATATACCTCAGTTAATCATACATATTAGACACATAAATTAGTCTGAATCGTTGTTTTTATCATATAAAGTATATATATAAATATATATATATATAGATATGCATATATATATATATATATATATATATATATATATATATATATATATATATATATATATATATATATGTATGAAAATATCTTCTCTTAACATCCAATTGGAATTCATAGTTTATGTTAAAATTTAGCTTTTCTTTTTTAAAATAATATCGGCGCTCAACATTAAACTGACATTCATATATTATTTTGAAATTAAATAATTTCTTTCTTATATGCAAGGAAGTCATTATACAAACTTTTTTCGTACACCTGAAAAATTACTTTCTAATAAATTAAAAGAATAATAATGCATTTCGAAATTTTCGAAACCACGATAACTTATCAGTAATTTACATTTAATACCATATAAAAGTTTTATTTATTTGTAATATATCTTAGTTTATCTTAAACACGTAACGCAACTTATAAAGTTTATTATATGATAGAAATAAGTAGAGGGGTGAAAATTTCAAAAATTTAATTTAAAAACGTATTTTGGAATTATAAGTATATGCTTGTAAAGTGTGAAAACAAACATTATTCGAACTATTCATAATTTTTCAATACACATAAAATACTAGAATTGATTGCAATTAAAATTCTTACTACAACGTTTAACGAAAAAAGTGTTTTTTTTTTCTAAAGGTAGTTGTAGAAAATTTTAGATTTTATGTAACACATACGGAAATAGAAAAAAGTTCAATTCCAATATTTACTGAAACATATGGAGAAATTATTTATCTTTAAAAATTTTAACACTTCAGACATATTTCATTTGGATTTCATGACAAATAAAAATATTTTGTTATTTCCAATTCTAAAAAAAATCATTTTAATTTGCGAGGAATGTTGACCACAATAAACTAATTTGAAAGCAAATAATTATCTTATAACCGTTTTTTCTCTTCGTTAATATTTAATTTATATAGCATAAAATTTTTTTATTAATAATATGAGTCAATTATAAAAATATATGTAAGGTACCTTGAGAAAAGTAAAATCTAAAGATAAATTATTCCAGAGGCATTCAATGACTTTTCTTGTTAAAAATAGATCTATGAATGCTCTGACGAATCTAATTAATTTGAATGCACTCAGAAACTGACTTCATTAATGCTAGAAAATTTTTGCTGTGTTTGTAGTAATAGAAGTCTTTTATTTCTATTAATCATTAAGTTTCTAAGACATTGAGCTTTATCTGATTTTCTTGAATAAGATTATGTATAATAAAATTCGAGATTTATTTCTTAATGGATGATCACAGGATAGTTTTATTTTTTCATTTGTGTTTTATGTACATAAGCTATTTGATGTCTTACACTGGTTGTAAAAGTCCAGAACGCATTAAATTTTTTGCCATGTTTTCTTGTTTGACTTCATTTTTCGTTATAAACATTTCGTACTACACTGGTGTGTAAAAATTAAGGACGAAGTCGAAAAATTAGCATATCAGCTGAACGAAGAGGCAAAGCGGACAGAAAGACCAATCAGGAGATTAAGTAAGGTGATGTACGGTAGCACATGCGCAGATATGCAAGTAGACGTAATGGGGGAGTGTCTGAGTAGTATAAAGCATGTTGTCGGTGTAAGATCAGTATTACTGGCAAAGAGATTGCACGCCGTATAGCAGTTAAAATCAGACCGAGTTGCTGCCTCAGCGAGAAATGATGAATGATCAATCTGTTAGACGACATCAGGATGCTTTTACCTGAGGTCGAATCATTAGGAAGTTGGAGAAAGGCCGCAGTGTGACAAGTGTGGCTGCAGAGTACGGAATTGCTCACAGCATCGTTTCACTACTTTGGAGACAATTTCAAACTACAGGAACAGCTATCCGGGGGTTCAGTAGTGGTCGTCCACGAGGAGCCACACCCGCAGATGACAGGTACATTGTCTTACAGGCCAGAAGAAACAGGCGGCAGACAGCGGGAGAAATCGTTAGACACACGACACAGGCGACTGGACGACCGATATCGCGTTTTACCGTGGCCAGAAGACTGCGCGGTGGTGGTCTGTTTGCACGACGCCCTGTACGGTGTGTACCTTTAACGCCTGCCTATCGGAGAAGGCGTTCTCTGTGGTGCCGGGAACACCGGAATTGGAAAGACAATGAATGGGGACGAGTACTCTTTACAGATGAGAGCAGATTCAGTTTAAGTAGCAATTCTCATCGCATACTCATCTGGAGAGAGCGGGGAAGCCGCAATCATTCCTCGAACATCATTGAAAGGGACAGGTATGGAAGTCGCGGTATTCTCGTTTGGGGAGGCATCATGCTTGGTAGTCGAACAAACCTTCACGCAGGTTCAGTCAACGGGACCCGTTATTGTAAAGAGATTCTTCTTCCATATGTGCGTCTTTTTAGAGGCGCTATGGATCTGCAGTTCCTTTTCATGGACGACAATGCACCAAGTCATCGCACAGTAGCTGCCAAACAGCTCTTAGAGAGTGAAGATATTGAACGTATGGATTAACTGGCACGATCTCCGGATCTTAATCCCATCGAGCATGTATTGGATTTTCTAGGCAGACGCTTGGCAGCTCGTACCTTACCACCAGTAACGATTCGGGAGCTTCGATTGGCGCTGCAAGACGAATGGGCTGTAATGCCTCAACAACTCTCATTGACACCCTCATTCTCAGCATGGGCAGACGCTGTGAAACCTGCCTAGCAGTCAGGGGAGATCATATCCCCTACTAAAGACCGAATGTTTCTTGCTGGACACCCATCACAGGGATGTTTCGGCCTTTAGTCGCATTGCGCTCCATGCTACTTTTCAATCAAGCTTCTTTTTAACCCTCTGATTTCTCTTTCAGTAAGTGTTGCTTACATTACACATGTCCTTACGTATTGGGGATCTTATGGTATTAAATGTGTTGATTTGGAAAGCTGTTGTACAAAGTTATATTGAAAAAACCGTCTCGTCCTTAATTTTTGCACACCAGTGTATCTTAACTATTGATATTTCTTCTATGGTATTTTTTACGGTGATTCAAAATCTCTTGGTGGAATTTATATAAAAACTGTTTTATCGATGCTTTGAAAAAATTTATAGTAATAGAAGCATATAAGATAACTGCAGTGGTGCACGCAAAGGGGGTGAGTCCGGGTCCCTCTCCTAAAACGTAGATTTTTTTTCAATTGATTATAATCTGATGTACATAGTACGTAAGTTTTAATGGGGTATTTTTTATTAATAACTAATTTGATTACTTAATGCTAATTATTTTTTCAATAATTAATTTTTTGTTTTTTTTGTTCCCGAAAATTGGCAAAAGGCTGGAGTTTTATTCAAGCATGATACGATAATAGTAGACTTTCGACCCTGCCCCCACAAGCTTGAAAAATTCCTGTATACACTACTGCGCCGCGCCACTGTAATAATAAGTTATTGCTTTTTAACCAATGAAAGGCTCCATTATTCCAACCAATTAGAAATCAGTAGTGATCAAGGGTTTAAAACAGAATGTGCCCTTCTTTAGTGCTTTAAAAGTAGTTGTCTATTGCAATTTGCTGTGCGTGGGTGGATAAAATTTGGAATTATCTATCTATCTATCTATCTATCTATATATATATATATATATATATATATAAGAAATATGTATTATTTATCAAAAACAAGAAATAATAGATAAAGAACGTAACAAGAAATAGCGCAATAAAAATATGAAAGCTGAACATGAAGAAAAATTATAGAGAAATAAAAGAACTACAAAAAAGAACTAAAAAAAGAAGAACCTAGCGAGTCAGAAAGCAATTTCGGACTTAGGACCGAATAAGTGGGGTTAAACTAGTTTGAAGGCGCCAACCTTCCCCCTTTGCAACTCGGTAGGAAAACCAAATAAAATAAACAAAACTTCAGAGAAAGTATAACTCAGAGAGCATGATAAAACCAATCACTACTATTATGTAGCAAACTCTCCCAAACTCTTAAGTCGCCAAAAGCCCTCGTGTAGCTGAACAGTGCGACGTTAATATTAAATCAAGTCACCCAAACTCTTAATGCAGAAAAATCACAAAATCACAAAATAATTATGTAAGAAAAGTAGAAAAATACAAGAACAATTACATAAGAAAAGTATCTTTCAAAAAATAATTTAACAAAATTTCTTTACTCACAAAGCTTTTACGAAGAGAAACAAGCATCTTGCCATTAATGAAAGTCAATTATTCACCAAGTTAAAAAATTTCGAAAAAACATAAACACATCTTTTGAGCTGACTTTTAAACCAGCCAGCAAAGACAAGTATAAAATGACGACAATCTAATATGGTAAAATTTGAATTGGTTGATTGTCAAAAATGTAAATTTGCTAGGCTCTAATTTGGTTGGTTGTCAACAATGTGTAAGATGTTTAAGATGTGTGGAAAAAATGTAAACTGTGATATGAGTGTTATGATATAATCTTCACAGCAAGACCACTAACATGCTGACTTTGAAAACCTATTGTTGTGTGGTGGATTTGGAATTCGAAGTAGCAAGACGGTTAATGTATTTGTGATAAATATAAGATCTCAAGAAATTAAAAGGGTATTCATGATCTAAACAACATTGAAAATTTTTTTTATATTATTGTATTTATCTATTTTGTGGGTAGTTAAGTTATCATTTCTAAATAAAAATTCAAAATGATATTTCTGTAAATTGATATATAAAAATTACTGTTCCATACGGGAATTTTAATTATATGGAACGTAAACGAATCTCTTTTGTCAAAATGTTACTGACTACATTATTGTTAATAAGATGCAAGTCTAAATCCAAGAATTCCATCCTATTAGAGTTGAAGTTAGTTTTAAGAAGCTTGAGATAATCAGGGTAGAATGTAATATTTGCTTTGTATTCACTATTTTTACCAAAAATTATTATATCATCTATATAACGATAAATTAAGTAAGAATCATTTATAACATGATCTATTTAAAAAAAATGTAAATATAGGTTCGCTAAACAATTACTAGCTGGACCACCCTGAGGTAATCCTTTGATCTGTTTATAAAGATTATGATCAAATGTAATGAAATTTTCTTTTAAAACGAGGTTAACAAGAATATCAAATTTTTCTTTTTTCATTGAAGTATATAATTCATATTTATCATAAATTAACTTATCATATCGTCAATATCTATATAATTAATATATATATATAGAGAGAGAGAATATATATATATATATATATATACTGGTGTCCAAAAGTTAAGCATAATTGATAATTATGTGAATAAAGAAGGAACTGTAAATGAGAATGGCGGGAAACGTGATATGCGAGTGTCAAATGGTTATAAAATAAGGAAGCAAATCAAAAGAATGATAATAATTAATTTTATTATCCAAAAAAGTACTTTGATAGAAAACTGAGCATAGCAAGCTTTCACACTTTAAAGAAAAAATGAAAGAAAACATTAAATAAAATACTGATGCTGCAATTTAATAAGGTGTGTTGTCACCTCTGACAGCCAGGCACGCTGCACAGCGATTTACCATATTTGCTATGAGATGATGAATGAATTGTCGGCTTAAACGTTTCCAAGCTTCTTGGAGAGCTCTCTTCAGTTCTGTAACGGAGCTTGGAGGGTGCGAAAGGGCTGCAATTTGTCTCCCGAGCATATCCCATACTTAATCGATATAATTTTAATCAGGGGAGTTCGCAGTCCACGACATGCGCTGGATGTTTTCCATTTCAAGGAAGCCATCAATCAGCACCAATCGGTGACATGGCGCATTATCATCCATGAATATGAAGTTAGGACCGACAGCACCTCAAAACAAGCGAACATAGGGCTCAAGAACTTCGTCTCTGTATCTTGGAGCAGCCACATACCCCATGCCAAAGAAATGGAGGTCTTTGTGGCCGTACATCATGATGCCTGCCCATTCCATTACTCACCTTGATGGAAAATGATGTCTTTCCGTTATATTTCTCGGTTGCAAAACGTATTCCACGTTCTCTACATATCGTCACCCGCCGAGAATCACTACTCAGACTAAACCGGGACTCGTCACTGAACATCACATTGGCCCACTCTCCCACACTCCAATGTTCCTGTTTCAAACTCCAGTTCAAACGAGCACGTTTATGCACAGACGTGAGAGGAATGAAAATGTTGGTACTCTGGCATACAGGCCAGCATGACTGAGTCTCCTTTAAAGAGTTTATCGCGAAATTCGTATTCCTGTGGCGACTGTGAGCCCCGGACCCAATACTCTGGCAGTACTGCCCCTCTGACGTCGCGCACTTATTACCAGATATAGGTCTTGGCAAGGGCTTGTGCCTCATGGTCGACCTGATACTGGTTGTCGGGTAACATATCCCGTTCTTTGAAACGTCTGCCACAGTCTTCAGATCACAGACTGGTTCACATTCAGAACTTGAGACACTTCGTTTTGTGATCATGAGGATTCCAGCATTCCAACGATTTTTCCTTTCCTAAACATGTCCAATTGGCGTATTTGTACCATCATTCACCTTGTTTGATGGTTAACAACGTGCCTTCGCACAGCAGTTGCACGAAACCTGTCTGAACTGCTTTTGCTGCATGAATCGGTTTCTCCACGTTCCGACATGCGCTGGTTTTACGCGCAGGACGTAGTCGACAGAAAAGTTTTGCATAAACCCAATGTTTCTTCTTCACCCAATTAATATCCGCAAGAAATATGGAATAATTTTACAAATATTTACTCTTTGTTTTTCGCATTTTACGATTTATGCTTAACTTTTGGACACCAGTGTATATCTATGGTAAATTTTTCCTTGTTGTGTTATAATGAAAGACATAAAATAATAATTTTGAAGCAAAAAGGTTATTCTAGGCGCCAAATTGCTACTTAATTATCATGTGGACTTCCTACTATCGTGAGAACGTTGAAAACCTAGTTTTAAATACAAATTTTATTCCAAACAGAAAGCTATCTGGATGGTCCGAGAAAAACAATTTTCGTAAAGAAAGGGTATTACTTAATTCCTTATTCATTTTTAAATAATGAATTTTTATATCGAATATAAATATGTAACAATGATTTGTGGGAGGAAGACTGCTGGAAATTGAATGACGAAGTTCCAAAGCTTTCACAAAACTTTTACTGACTCATTGGATCCCCCCACAAATAATCTCATTCATTAAATCATTCAAATTCGTACATTCATTCATTCATTCACTCAAATCCATTCAATTCATTCATTTACTCAAATCCATTCAAATCATTAATTAAATAATTGATTAATTAATTCAAATCCCTTCAAATCATCATTTATTCATGCAAATAATAATTATGTTAAGGACTTAGAAAATGTAACATTTTGCGATGAAAGTGCGTTTTACATTTCAGGTAACAAAAATTGTGCCTGTATAAGGAACTGTGCCTATGTATATGAATGAAAAATTCAGTCTTCGATGTATGAGCCCACAATACAGCCTCCAACGAAAGTGATGATATGAATTTACATGTCTTCTCGTGTTGTTAGAAGACTTCACAACTTGAAAAGAACGGAAAAAATCATGGAATAATAAAATAATATAAAATAAATTTCTACCAATAACTGGAGATCTTCTGGAGGTTAATCATGGATTTTTCATGACAATAATGTCCTATATTGCCATACAAATGTAGTCCAGAAATGGGTCGGAGTCAATACTGTGAATAGAATGTGCTAACCAGGACAGTAAGCATATCTTAATTCTATGGAGAACCAACAACATAAAATTGCTAAGATATTTCGAAGAAAAAACTATCAAATAAACTTGATTTAATTAAAGCTTTTATGTTTCATTTCAGCAATGTAGTCTTAAAAGAGCTTCTGGTGAAATTGGTGTTCTTCATGCCAAAAAGATATAAAGCCATAAAGCAAATGGCTAGCTTAAAAAATATTGATGTTGAAACATGTAACAATTATGTCATTTTCAAAACACATGCTAAATTTACCGTGAATGTAAGGTTTCGTGTTATTCTACTCTATATAATATGTTTTTATGAATTGTGTTATTTTGTACATGTTATATGTTCTTGTGTTCAGACAGCTGTACTATAAAAGTATTAATGTTATTTAAAAATGAATAAAACACAAATTTGAAATCACCATACAAAAGTACATTAGAATCAATACAAATAGTTAAGACAATGGATAATTTCATAACGAAAAATTACATCAAACAAAAAAATTATTCAAAAAATTAAGTGTGTTCAGGAATTTTTGCCATCACTGTATAATGCATACTAATTAATTCAACAATATTGAAAAATAGTTTTTTTTTTTCTAATTAATTGTAAGAAAGGAAATGTTACGTCAGGATTTAAAAACAAATATTTAATTTTTATGCTATTTTTTGCTGAAAATTCTCTCTCTCTCTCTCTCTCTCTACTTATAAATAAATTTGTTTAGTACTATCAAACGTGTGTGTGTAAAATTTAGTACTAAAACTTATATGTGGCCAATATTATATTTTTTTCTACTCCTCAATTTTTATGTAACTTTCTTAGGATATTTATAACAATATTATAAAATTTTATTAAATAATTAATTTTTTTCCAACTGCAGAAAATTCACATTTATACATACAAATAAATGGTCACTTTAAACATCATTAACAAAATATTATTTTAACAGCAGCTAAAATAATTTATTTGGATTTCAATAAAAACCCTAGTATTAAAATCTTTAAAAAAATTTAAAAAATCCTGCTCCAAAGTCTAATTTAGCAAGTGTTTCAACAATAATATTTATGCAAAGTAGTGTCGTTGTCCACATAATCACTAGTTGTAAAAAAGACAGGTGCTCCACTGTCATTTTGTTGACAATCATCAATAAGACATAATAAACGTCTTTTTCTTACGTGTTGACCGACAAAATCTCAGTACACCAACTCTTGTTATTCTTGTTTTATATTCTTTGTTCTTATCCCAAATAATTGGTGTACCGTCGAATTTATTTGTGAAAAAGAGATCTTAACAGGTAAAGTGTATAATAATACATGTTATAAACTGTTTAAATCTTTGAATATATGATTTTATTTTTTCCAGATAATAACAGAAAAGGGTGAATAGTAGATAAAATAACTTTTTCTACATGGGATTAGTAAATTTTGTAGCTGATTTATGTATAAAAGTACATAAAAGTGTGTTTGTAATTTTTTTTGCAAATTGCCATTCTCTAAGACTTTGTAAAGCAGTTCACTAGTTTAATAGTAAACGCTCGATACCTGATACATAATTGTTATATAAGGATAAAAAATATTTTACCTGTCGTCGTAATTCAAAATACTCTTCCATGTTTGCTCGCAAGATTATCCAATTACTTGTGTCTGCGTGAAAAATTTAAAACATCTGTTGCATATACCATAGCGAAAATGCCTTTATTTTTATAAATAGATCTTGGACTTTAACATATCCCTTGAATAGACTGACTACTTAATTGTTTCGCAGTATATATCAAAATTTAAGAATTATCTTTGTATTCTTTTTTTCATTTATGCAATGCTTCATATTAATTTATACTTACATTTACTCCTAATACTTCTCCAGAAATATTTTGAATAAAACATGAAAATATAATGACAGTCATTGAAATCTTAAATATATATTTAATTATTAAACACACATAAAATATTTTCAAAATGTAGATTATTCTTTTAAATATCATTAAATTAAATCAACTGTAAACAATAATAATACAAGAACTGTGCATATTCCAAGTGTCTTAAGGTTTTTACTGTTTTCACAATTTTATAACATGTTATAGAATGATACATGGCATACCTTTTTCAGCCGAAGAGTTCCTGGCTTAAATTTATAAAATCCCGACAAGTTGCGCTAAGAGTACCTTCTACATTTTCTTTCCAGTTATAACGTTTGAAAAAATCCTTAATTCACATTTCACAGACATAAGAAGATTGATGTTTGAGAGTTATATGTGAATGAACAATTAATAGAGTGTTAAACCGTAGATTTATAGAAAATTGTTCAAAATGACGCATTTGTTTGATGAAATGTTCTCCCTTACATTAGAATCCAATCAACCGGGATACAGTATTTTAGTTACAACAAACATTCAGTTCAAATTTCAAGTCAGTAATAGTTTCTAGCTATAAATACACAATAATTCCAGAAATTCAAACGAACAGATAGTGGTCCAAAATTAGAACTATGAACTGACACCATCAACTATTACAGAATCAATAGCATGCCCTTATACGGTTGGGCACACAAGGGGTTTCTCATGTCCGGGCATGCCCCATATTCCTAAATTTTGTTCGATTGATTATAATTCTATGTATTTACTACCTTAAATTTAAGTAAGTCTTTGTTTTTAATAATTAATTTTAATAATTAATGCTAGTTTTACTGTTTTTTGTTCCCAAAAATCGGCAATATCTAAAAAATATGTTGGATGGCGTACTGCAGCATGATACGAGAATGCTGAACCCCCACCACCTTGAAAAATAATTGTGTGTGCCACTGCTCTCATACATATATAATCCAAAAAATGCAAGTGCAAGACATTAGATTAAAACGGAAGTCCATTATGGCCTTGTTGTCTTCCAAAACATAAACACAGCAACACTTTAGGCAGAATTTGTAGAGAAAAGAAACATGTTTACGAATGATTTTTTGGAAATATTTGATGGCTGCTACTTCGATGTTAACTCTGTATGGTTATGATCTTGATAGATCCGTAAATAAGCAAAATTGGTGAATTTGGGGAGCTCAGAACCTCTTACGTATATTCTATAATCACTCTATTCTCAAGAAGTGACGATATGAACAAATGCATTCTGTGTAGATGTAATTTGACACTTTATTTTTAATCTGATACAGTGATTTAAAAAGAGTATGCTCAAAATTTACACTATTTTAAGGAAATTAAAAATGCAGTTGGATGAATAATCCTCAACATCCTGGTTTATGGAAGATAAAACTATGCTGCACTGAACTTCTAAAGCTTTTAGTTTCTTAATGGAATATTTGGATACAATGTAACTGTTTTTTGTTACTCACTTCCACTGAAAAGCTTACACAGCGGTAATTGTATTCACCAGATTTGAATTCATAAAGTTTCTTCCTTTGAAATTACTAAAAAGGAGCAGATATGTCGAAAAAGTGAAGTTACTTGAGCTACCAGAATAAAAATTTGGTAATGAATGAGCAACTATTCCAATACCCAAGTAACAAAAAATTTCTGCTAATTCCGTCCTCGGATTACGTCATGCGGTTGTAGTTAACAGTGAATATTACAAAAATTATTATAATACAAACTCAATTTCTTAAAAAAAATGTGAGCGATTGCGCTGTAATTTTCAATAAGGGTTTTTTCTTACTCTTTACAGGTTTACTGTCTGCTACACTTCCTTTTGAAAACATTTTGAAATAAGACCGAAAACTCTGGATCGAAAAATGTATGAGTCCTTAAATAGAGTTTCTATAAGGAATTTATTTTTAATTACAACCGTTTTTCTGTTATAAAGCTTTGAAAACTGTCAGCCTACTGAAAAACTTCCGGTGAATATATAGTTAATATTATCTACTGTATATAAGAAGAGGAATCACCAGTAACCACTACAGCTGAAGTATACAAAAACACAGATGCATATAGTATATATATGTATATATATCCATGCGTGTTCTTCCTCTGTATATCTGTAAAGGCATACATTTATGAATGCATGAGTATAACGTATAACAAAAACAATCCATACAACAATAAAAACTATATACTTTTCGTACATTTAAAATACCGTCAGACTAAAGTTAAATGGGGTATTCTAAAGTTTTGTTGTAATTTATCATAAGCTAAATTATTTAATTCTATTTGGAATGTTTTCCGTTTTAACAGCAAATTTACTTTAAAGTGGATGTGCTAAGTAATTTAAGTGTCATTGTTTTGGTTCGTAGATGATAAATATGGTTTAGTTTACCCTTAACATTTCTGAGTGAATTATTTCAAAATCATCCTTGCAAGCATGTTCACTTTACAGCAAAACTTTCAAACATATATATTTCGAAGTTTGTTTAAGAGAAGAGTTACTTAGAAGAAATAATTTTTCTCATAATTATGCCCAGTACTCTCAGGCATCCATCTAAAAATTTGTCTTAGAACGAATACATAAATTTGTATGCTATAATTAGAAGTACTGCTTGATATTTTTAAGACTAAAATCCAGAAGCAATTTTCTGAATATTTTTCACTTTGGTATTTTTAATTATGAATGAATATTAAAATAATTTTGTGCGCAGTTAATGAGAGAAGCTATAAATTTTACGCTTAGAAACCTATAGAGTATTGCGTTATCCTCTAATATTTATAGAAAGAAACATCATTAGTAATAAATTATCAGTTATTATTTAAATATCCGCAAATCTAAAATATAATCAAATCATTCTTAATGTTAATGCATTGAGTGTTTTTAACGCAATTTAAATTATCGATTGACCTATTAAATGGTAAATTATTTTGAACAAAATTTTCCGAAGAAAACGCACAGTTTTTATTGTATATAACTAAGCACAATACTAAACAAAATGCGAAAATAGAAGAATTTTATTTTGTATTTCAATTTTAAAGTTTTCATACAATTTTTTATTTTATATTTGTGGCAAACAAAAACCCATAAATGGTTACTTTTTATTATTACACTCTGCATACTATGAAAAATGTGTTTCATATATCTTAAAAAAAATTCATTGCACACTTGCAAAAAAAGTTCATATTCGTACCTCTTTTTCATTTGGTTGGGGATTTCGTGAGTTACATTTGCACACACTATTTGAATAATGGTGTAATACTAAGTTTTACATTGTGCAATGAGTGCAGAGGTGTGTGTAATATACATATCTTTTTGAATTTTCTTTCCATTTTCATTTCTTCTCAAGGAACAAGTTGCACTTTATAATTTGCCAATTCCTGTCTTCCATCGACTACATTACAGAATTTAAAATTCCACCTTTAGTGAAAAATTCCCACCTTCACCACAAAGAAAATCCCGGATGAGAAGTATTTCAGTACCATGGAGAAACTGCATCTCTTAAAAACATTGGCACCAATAACCTCATATAAGAACTAAAAATATGTGCCAGTCAAATATAAAATGAAGAACCTACTAGTGCCAGTACAGCGCATGGGAAAACCGGTTGCGGCGAGTTTTATACAAAAATAGGTATCTAGTGACAAAATAATAACTTACCGTTATTAAAGGAAATCAAAATACTAGCTTGGTTTTATCATGCATTATTTACAAGGAGTTTTATACTTAGAAATATTTTATACGGTAATTTATTATATATTTCTGTGTCTAAATACAAAGAAAACGAGTGTGCTTTAGACCACACTACTGAAGTAAAACTTCTTTAGCTCTATCTATATGTATAATATATACATGTATATTTATGTATGTATATATGTATAATATATGCATGTATATATATGTATAATATATACATGTATATTTACAATTGTATATATGTATAATATATACATGTATATTTATAAATGTATATGTATAATATATACATGTATATTTATATATGTATATATGTATAATATATACATGTGTATTTATATATGTATAATATATACATGTATATTTATATACATACATTAATTTAGTACAAATATTTAAATTTGTACTGGGTTTTCATCTCGATAAACTAATATTGTTAAATAGATTTTTTTTTATATTTATTCATTATTTTCATTATCGAATACATCAGTAATTACTGTAGTTGATTGTAAGACTGATACAATAGGCTTATGGTATGAGAAATAAAATACATATGTTTTTGAATTAAAATTAGAAAACTATCTAGATAAAACTGCATCGATTGCTGTTCCATGTCGTGTGGTAGGCTCAATTCGGTTATTATTCATTATATTAATTTATAATTCTAATTTATCTTGTAAAACATTTACCAATAGTGGTCCATCTTCGGCAGCGAAGTTAACATTGAAATCTCCTACTAAAATTAATGGCAACGCATTGTAATTTTCTCCTAATTCTTCAGAGCCTACTCTCTCTTCAAGCATTCACCAAATTACTCCCTAAGTCAAGCGTGCGTAAAGAAATATTTCTTCAAAAACGTTTTTCCGGGGTTCCCCGAGGTCCCCTTTTGACTCAGGGCTTAGAAAATCTATTTTTAAGTGCAACGAGACTCTACTGTGCTTTTTTTTCGCACGAAAAGTCGAGTAAACTCGAGAGTTATTAAACCCCTCTTTAAATGGGGCCCCAACCAAGGGCCTTCCCTTCGAGAGTGGAGTGCGAAAAAAAAATTTCTTACTTTACTCGACAAGACCATTCTAAATACGTAACATTTTTTTTACAATCGTCTTGATATTATGGGACTTACGGACATCGGGAAAATAAAAAACCCCGTTTTTTACGGAGTCCAAGGGCACCGTTTCTACTTAGGGCTTAGAAAATCGATTATTGTTCTTGAGTGCCTTTTGACCGGTCGTACTGGTGGTTTTTCTTCGAGCAAAAATTCACGTAAACCTCTTACCGATGGGCCCCCTTTCCTGGGGTCCGGGATCAAAACCAGAGCTTAGAAATTTGTATTTTCGGAATTTACTTGATGGGCCCTTTTGAAAGGTGCCTACCGTGAGCCGAAGTCAATGTCGTGTTTTTTTTTTATTATTATTATTAGCGAATAAAATTTGCTTCTTTCCAGTGTTCCGCCGCCAGTGGCGTCGAAAATTCATAACTCCCTAGTAAAAATGGACATGATCAAAATATGGTCTGAGTCTTGGGTACTCAACCTTTCTTTCCCACTCGGACACATACTCATGACAGTTATTTCATGCGGGCAGCAACATGCAAATAATGTAAAAAAAAAACCAGAGCAGCATTTACAAACAAAATTTATCACAATATTATAAAACTCATTTTTAGCTTTTACTTTAATACGATATTAACTTTCCTATAGAACATTCATGCGAACCGCAACATGCGGTTTAGTGAAAAAAGCAGACTATGAGAACAAATCAACATTTACAAATAAAATTGATCCCAATATTATAAAACTCATTTTTAGCTTTTATTTTAATACTATATTAACTTTCTATCAAACACACCCACATAAATCTTTATTTTTATGAATTTTTACTGAGTTATGGGATAATTTCTATTTTCTTTCATCTATATATGGCCAAGCCTCTAGCTTACATTCTACTAATAAAAAACAATTGATAGTAAAATTGATACATTTCATTGCTGATTGATATAATTTCCTGTTAATTTTTTCTGCATTGTTCTCCAATAATTGAATGTATTAGTGCAATGGGCCACGACCGGGCTACTTAAAAAGGGCCGGTGGCCAGCAGGTTAAGGAACGCTGGTCTACGAAATTTGGCCATTGTTGTTCAAAATAAGAATCCACAAGATCTGTCGAGGTGTTTTTCTCAAAAGCGTTTTATGCGAACGTTATATACGTATATACACGAAACGCAACTCTCTCTCTGTATCTTCACTAACTTATATCTCCCTCTAAACTTCCGTTTAACCTCGCCCGATCACACTTTTCGTAACGCTCACGTCAAACATTCGCCAGCTTACTCCCCAAGTCAATCATGCGTAAAAACGTTTTACTTCAAAAACACACTGAAGATTACGTGAAAAGAAAGCTAAATTTAAATTTCTAACTCACATGAAAATGTTATATCGAAGCATTTAATATTTCCCTAACCCTTAGTACAATTTTATTAAAAGATAAATTTTTATTCAAGTTCCATGATACTCTAAGTAAACCATGTGATTTTTATATCCTTGTTGAGTTTTGACAATTTCGGTAATTTTACTTGCAGCAACAATATTTTCTTTTTAAATTCAAATGCCAGCAAGTATAAATAATGCAGACACAAATGCATTCGTAATGTTATATTAAACTAAATTGCATTGATTTATTTTGACTAGTTTTACTTGAACTTATAAAATAAATAATAATACGCTTATAAAATTTTAACCCGGTGCAATATGCTACTTAGAGCAATATTATATCATATTTATTAATATAAATTCAGTATATAGTGTCAATCTTTTTCTTTTTATCTAAACTAATGTTAAAAATAATAAAAACTATAGACCAGCGTTTCTCAAACTGTGGGGCGTGCCCCCCTGAGGTGCGTGAGCACATTGAAAATAAAAGGTTTAAAAAAATTTTTTTTGGGAATGAAGTAAAGGAAAACGCTTTCTGACATAATAAAAAAAATACACATTTTCACTGATATAATAAAAAATATACATTTTCACTGATATAATTTATATATATCATCTGGTGATCATCGAAAATAAAAGATTCCACTTTAAACGCTCATTAGCTATCTTTGATCCTATAACCAAATAAAAAAATACAGTTTGTTTGCTTTACTGTAATCCCACGATGAGAGATTTGTTTATTACGTTTCTTTTAACCCCTAAGATACTACTTTTGATTATCATAAATTTGACTTTCAAACTTAGTGTTATGTTTCACTCCGTCTCTTTTTCTTTTAGGAAAGTTGTAAATAATATTTTTCTGTGGCTTTTTTTCCCATGTGAATGAGTTTTATGATATATGGATAAGTATATGTCTCGAGCACTTTAAAAGATTATTTGGCTAAGATGTATTTTTAGGAGTACTCTGAAACATATAATGCATAATGAAAAATGTTTTACACAATTATTTTTTAGAACTGACATCGATACATTTTTGTCAACATCGATTTTATATTGAATAAACTTTTAACATGGGAGCGGTCGCATGAGGTGCAAAATCAACCTAGGCTCGTGAAAGCGTTAGTTAACAGTGACCTTGACATTATTCTCCTATTAGACAGTCTTAATGGGAACTAAACTGGATATGTCAGAAATATGGCTCTTTTTTGAGAGTGGCAAACGTTTATTTACTACCAAGGTACCTGTTTTGATCGAGTTCCCAGCGTGACCACTTTTGTTCAAAAATATTTTATATGAACATGCTGCACTTTCCCCTATGAACAACTTTGTGGTTTTGATTGCTGTGTTGTGCGGCTTATTATGGTTTATAAATGTAAATGAGCAAAATATAAAAAATGGGCATCTGTGATCCCTATTGAAGGAAGTTGAAATTGATCAAGCAATTGAAGAACCCGCTGAAAACAATGTATATTAATCAAGATAGCGAAAGTAAATATGAGAAAAGCGATAGACATGAAACGTTTGGTGTGAATTGGAATTTTCAAATGATGTCTAAGAAACTCTATGAAGAAAACTATGTAGCCATAAATGTAGCACTTTGCCTTGTCAAAAAGACACACGGAAGAAAAAGTTCAAAATGTTATTTGTAGATCATAAAACGACAGCGAAATTACAATAAAGTGAAAAAAATATGACAGTTTTGATGGGAAAAAAACGTTCGCGAAAAGTGTCTCCGATTTATGTCCTTCATTAAGGTTACGTACGTTTGGAACCTATTCTTTAGTTTTATTGAATTTTTTCTCAAATTATCAAAGAAAAATTGAAAAGTCCTTGATAATTTAAGTACTTTTCTCTTAATTAAATCGTTCTCTTCAATTGTGATTTTTATCGTGTACAGTAAAAATTATTATGAAATAATTTATAGCTTAAAAGTAATCTAAATACACGTTTTACAGCGAATTGAACTAAAAAGTTAAAATATAAAAACATATATTATTTAAAAGTACCGTATACAAATTTCAATATTTATCTTGTTAATTTGTACGGTTTATAATTATGATCGTATTGTAGCTTTAGTGCCAAAATGCATTATTATTGCAGTCAATACATTATTATTTTGGGAGGGGTGATAAAAATTATGATTAAAAAGTGAAAGCTTTAGAACCACTACTATAGATGCAAAATACATATATTTTTGGTAAATTTCACGTTGAGGAAGGACTAAATAGGATATTCAGTATTTTTGTTACTTGACTGAGTAATTTATTTTAAATAAATAAAAATTCGTAAGGGTAACACATTCTCCCATATAAAATGAAAGCCGACATTTCAGAGATTGAATCCATTAGAAAATTTCATCTCACTACTATTTAATAAAACCATATTGCGTTTCTTGAAAGAAAAGGAGGAATGTACACGTTTTCTTTCATTCTCTTCAGCAGTCACGCTTTATCATTAAATGAAATAAATATTATTAAATTATTAGTTTTGATACCCAGGATATTTTATTGAGAATGAAATTATCCTGGGGCTTCAAGTATCAATTTCTTTAAGCACATATTTTACGCCAAATATAGATATATAGGCAGGAATTCAACAGGGAATTCAACATTCAATAAATAAAAGAAAAAAGCACAATGCACCTCCATTTTAAAATCAGTAAAATGCCATGCATTGTTTAAAGTTGCAAATTATACCCTATATTTTCAAAAATATATAATATTCTTCTATATACTCGCATACTTTGAAATATTTCTAAAATTGTTTAAGATTAGTCGGTACTTCCTATACCGACAATGTTAAATTGAGCCATTTTAGGAGCCTGTTTCTCAGAAACTGTTAAATATATATGTTTTTCTGTATATTAATTAGGCTTTTTTATTTCCATAGTGGTAAAATATTTGAAATATATTGTTCGCTTTTTTCAAAAAAATTCATCGAAAAAGTATCGCTTTGAAACTTGTGAAAATCGTCATTTTTTTACGATAAATGCTTTTCAGAAAAATAGTTTGGGAAAATCTCGAAAAAAAGTAGCTCCATTATATATATTGTTACGAATTTTGTGTAAATAGTGTAAATAATTTGTATTTGAGTGTTTAATGCATTTTAATTACTCTGTTATATTTATTTCATGTTAAAATTGTACTATTCACAAGCAATGCCGCCCCTTACGTTATAATGGCGATTCAATGAGAACTTGGCAAAATCCTGGCGGTAGAGTCAAGGTGGCATCATTTTTGGCGGCCAATTTGGCGACTTTGGCGATCATTTTGGCGTCATTGGCGACCATGTTGGCGAGTTCGGAACACTGTGGAATCTTCTAGAAAGTAGATCTTTCCACTAGTGTCTCGTTCAATGACACGAGCGGTTATAATTCTAGAAGTTTCTGTCGCGCATATAAAAAGGATGCTCATGTAACAAAAAATATCACTATGATTTTTAAAAAAATTGACATTTTTTGTTATGATATATGGATTTCAGTCAAATATTTTTAGAAAATCACAAAAAAACTCACATGAATATGTACAGTTACACATCAGTAACACGAGGGAAAAAATGCATGTGCAGACATACATTATTTTCTAAGAAAAAGATGCATTCAGTTTTAAAAAACATTTTTTGAGAAAATTTAATTTATACTATACAGTGTGAGTTCATCAGAAAAATAATGAATTCCAGCATGTATTTGTCCCACTTTATTAAACCTTAGCATTTTTGTAATTTATTCTGCAAAAAATAGTAAGCAAAAAAGTCCAAAATTGCCCAGAATAGCATTTTTCAATTTTTTTAACGAGATAATTTCTAGTATTACATTATTTTTCTCAATTCTGTATGATTTTTCGAAGAAATAGTAGTTTTTATATTTTAAAGAAATTAAATTTGAATATAAAGCATCATAAATATAATGTGAACATGTATCAATATGGTTTTGATATGGATTTAAGATGGTATTTAAAAATAACTGATCATTCGACATTTTGAAAGTTTTTGCTGGTTTTTTGTAAAGTTACCATGAGGTTTTATTGATGCAGACAGTTTCTAAGTTTTAAACTTCAAAAGTTACTCTAAACTTAACAAGATTTTTAAAACAGCCAAAATAAAACTGTTTTTATGTTTTTAAACATGAAATGTTTTTATGTTTTTAAGTTTGTAACAAGCTTTTCGCAAAGACAACAAACATCACATTTGATGTATCATATCATACATTTACCTTAGAAATTAAAGACATAAGATTTTAACTATATGTATTAATTATACACTTATATTTATACTGAAGAGAAATTTTTGAAATGCACTGCTGGCCACCCTACATGCAACACCCTGAAGGAAGCATGGAAATAACATGAAATTTACAACATGCATTAACGGAGGTGAGATATGCAAGTGATTTGAATTTTAGCGCAGACACACATCATGCGCGCCTGTGGCGCCACCTCAAAGCACTATTTTAGGCTTGAAGATGTGGACGATTTCCAGTTCGGCAATTGTGTTTTCCTTGGGGTATTTTCAAAAATCGAATAGTTATGTCTCGTAGAAAACAGCGATCAGCTTTTGATCAAGTGTCCGAGTTCGACAGAGGAAGGATAGTGGCCTAATTAGATTGTGGATTATCTTTCAATAAAATCGGTAGTCGTGTTGGACGAAACCAAAGAAATGTAATGCGGATACTTGACCATTGTATGCAGAGGGGTACAATGGACCAACGTGGTCGATCGCATCCACCTCAGTGCACCACTTCACGTCAGGACAGGCAAATTGTGCGCATGTCAGTGACGAAACGCTCAGTCACATCACGAACCGTAGCACAGCATATTGAGTCTGTAACGCCTCATTCAGTGTCTGCGCGTACCATTCGACGCCGTTTACAGCAGAGTGGTCTGTCCGCAAGACGCCCATTGCTTGGTCTACCGTTGACGCAGAACCACAGACGTCTCCGCCGCCAATGGTGCGATGAAAGAAGGACGTGGGAGGCAGAATGGAACGAAGTTGTCTTTACTGACGAGTCATACATCTTTCTGCAACACCACGATGGTCAGATTCGAGTCTGGAGACACCGTGGAGAGATGATGCTGAACTGCTGGGTTATGCACCTCCACACTGGTCCTGCACAGGTATTATGGTATGGGGCGGTATTGGATATCACTTTCGAACTCCTCCAGTTTGCATTGCCGGTGTTTTAAACAGCCAGCACTACATCTCCGAGGTGTTGGAGCCAATTGTCCTTCCTTACCTTCAGGGCTTGTCCACAGCATTATTTCAACACGATAATGCACGACCATACGTGGCACGCATTGTCCAAAGGTTTTTCGTCAATCACCAGATTGAATTGCTTCCCTGGATGGCTCGCTCACCGGATCTTTCTCCGATGGAAAACATGTAGTTCATGGTTGCTCAACGATTGACTCAGATTACACCCCCAGCTGCCACACTAGATCAACTTTGGCAACGTGTGGAAGCTTCTTGGTCTGCTGTACCCCAAGAACACATCCAAAGTCTCTTAGAATCAATGCTGAGGCGAGGGGCAGTGGTGATCTCCAAGAATGGCAGTTACTTTTGCTACTGATTCTGGCAGGAACCACACTTCACAGAAGTCTATATATTTAATCATTTGATACTTGGTCAACATGTTAGTTACAAAATAAATTTTGTAGTGCTATCTCTGGTCTTTCTTTGTGTTGCATTTACGGTGGAAAGCCGTGTATATTAATTAATTTTTTCAAAAACAAACCTTTATTGAGCTAGCAGAAATGATTATTGTGAATTTATTGAAAATCGTCATTTTTTGTTATATCTGCTTAAAAATATTTCAAAAATGTCACTTCAGTATACACAATTACATTTAACAAACAGAGTACATGCATACATTAAATTGATACAATTTAAAAAATAACATTTGGAAAACAATTTTTATAAAAAAATCTTACTTTGTAAATGTATCATCCTATTTAATTTCCATCACATATTATCTTCATTATGCTTTATGCAGTTATTAAATTAAGTTTCATTACTTATATATTTCTCACCTGGTTACAATCATATATCCTATTTTTTTTTTCTTTTAACACTTTTCTTAAACACGAGAGGATTTAATAATCAAAAATAATAACTTATTAAAAATGAGTTTAAACTAATGAATATACCTATATTTTAGTAAAAAATTACTACATTTTAAGTACAACTTTTACTAAAACCCACATGAAAATCTGAAATTGCCTCCAAAGGTTTTGAGCAAATCTAACAGTTGCAGTTATACAGCTATCTAAAGTTAATTCGGGTTTTAAAAAATAAAAATTAATCGAGGCTTTGCAGCTTTTCCCCACTTTTAAAAAGGCAATGTTTACATTTCTATCTGTCAAAATGGGTGTGGTAAATCAGCCGAATCTTTTTTTAAAAATCATTTTAAAATACTTTTAATTCATATAATTGCGTGTATGTTATATCATTGAAAAGGTCTTGATATGGGAGATTTTACAAATGTCAAAAACTCCAAATCGATCTCTGAAAGGTTTTTACCGACTGACTGCTCTTAAATAAGTTTTCCATTTAATGTTTAAAAGGTAATTTTCATTTTTTATTTCACTTTCAAGTGTATGAAAATAAATCCCCGTATACTCTTAGAAAACAAATTTAGAAACGTCAATGCAACTTAAATATTCTAAAATAATCTAAAATGTTGTATGAACATCACATATTCCAGATATATACTAGGTGTCCGTGCTTTAAGTATCCAAAATTATGACTTATTATTACGGATCTAACCATCAGATTGTAAGAAACTGTTCATTTATGGATTGAAAAGCTCTCCGATATGTTTTGGGTATAGTGCGATCGGCCGCACGTACGTGCATTACTCGACAATCACAGACGATAATCTTTTTACACTCACTTCATAAGTGAAGATGTAGATGCTACAGCAAAATGTGACATGAGTAGTTAACGAAATTTAAATCTTTCACGAGTGTACAGCGACTAATTCAAACAGAACGGAATGTCGTTGTTGGGTTGCCTGATAGACTTATAAGGACTCCTACAAAATTAATCACGCACATTATCAACAATGTCCTCTATCACGAAAAAATAAAGGATACTTGCCAGTTTGAGATAGCAAAGTTCCCGTCTCCTTTAAAGTGCTTTCCTATTGGTGGATAGATTTTGATGTCGGAGGGTCAACTTTCCATTTTGTTCGAACACGCTGCTGTACACATGTAACTTATTTAAATTCCGTTATCCAGAGTATGCACTGCATCTTTTACTGTAGCGTCCACATCTTTACTAATGAAATCAATGTAAAAATTTTATTGTCTGTGATTGTCAAATAAAGCACTCACGTGTGGCTGATTGGACTAGACCCAAAAAATATTGGAAATTTTTCCAATCCATGAATGAACATTTTATTACATTCTGATGGGTATTTCCATAATAATAAGCCATTCTTTTAGATATTCTGTATATTGCCCCTGTATTACAAAAATTTCCTCATATTGCATGTTGATTCAATGGTTTATTAGTACATGCAAACTTTTAAGCATCTGGTATAATTCAATCTCGAATAACAGTCAGTTCTAAACAATATTTTCCCTTTTTTTTCTCATTGTCTTCCATGTAATTGATAACTCAAATTTTTTACACTATGAAATTTTCTATGACCCTCAGTATTGCATTTTAAGTTTTTTTTTTAAATAAGTGTGTTGGAATATATGATGCTCTGAAAGTAATTGTTTCATTGCTTAATTAAACTTTTTTTGGTGTCACAAATTCTTATTTGTTCACATGAAACACAAAAAATACACTATCACACTGCTTCTCAAACTTTCTCAATACTGGCGCCCCCCTTTTCAATCACAATACTTATCGCACCCCCTTATACATTAATAATGTACTGAATGTAATAATTATGCACTTTGACGCTAAAGCAACAATCTTTATTATAAACCGTACAAATTCATGACATACGTATTAAATTTTGTATATGTTACTTTTAAGCAAAAAAAATTAAGTAATAGGATAATTATTATGTTATTTTTCCTTTCTCTAATTTTTAAATTGGAACATTTTGCAAAATGTGAGAGTTGCTTAGAAGACAAAATATAGATATCAGCTAAATGTAGAAAAATAACTCAGAGGGTCAATTTCTAATCATAAGCATTCCTTTGAAAACTTTGCTTTGTAAGACAAGCCCATGGAAGTCGCTAATATTTATTAAACTTGTTCTTAATTTAGTAGTAATTAATTAGATATAAAATAATCTTTGCAGCACTGATACATTAAAAGTATACCGTCTGAAGTACCCGCTCTTTACACGAGTTAATTTATAAGAAAATAAAACATTATTGATATAATCGCTTAATTGTAAGAAGAATAAAGCCAAGTGTCCTAAAATGTTTACAAAAATGTAAAATTATTTTTTAAATGATTCCTCAAATTATAATTAGTTTTAAGCGAACTGTAATTGTAAGCCTCAAAGAATTAGCATTTCGAATTGATGTTGAATAATGAACAATAAAAAAAAAAATTATGATGAAGAACAATTGTATTAATTTTAATATTTAAAGCGAAGAGACTTCCCAGCATGTTTAAACCCTGGAGCAGGCGCACACTCGATACTAATGGTCGAGCGGAGTTATTGTGAGTCAACCCAATCCTTTTTTTATAATTATTTTTAAAGTACACAAAAAAAATCGTAAATCAAGTGAATGATTTAATTAAGAGAAAAATATACTCACCTACTCTCAAGGACACAGAAAACATTTCAGAAAAAAAGGTATCACGCCGGGAACTCAGACAAAACAAGTACCTTAAGATCGTAAAAACGTCTGTCACTCCTAAAAAAGAGTGAGATATGTGACAAATACGTTTTAGTTCACGTTAAGATTATCAAACAGGAGGACAGTGTCAGGGCCATTGGTAATAATTAAACAGTTTTGCCAGAATTACCGATTTCGTGCACTTTGTGCTCGGCGTGACTGCCCCGGATTAAAAGTGTATTTATTACAATATGGATGTTCCAAAAAATTATGTAAAACGTTTTTTATTATGACTGGCTTAGTAATCTTTCAAACTTCCCTAAATGATAAAACAGATACATAAGAGCAGGGACGTAACTAAGTAGGACGTAAAAGTAATCTCGAAGGTCAAACCGCAGCAAATACATTCTTCTGCCTATAGCTGATAGCAATAATATACAATATAGTGATGAACTTTTTATCTCCTAATTTATTTATTTTTTGATTATGGGTCTGGATTTTGTCTTTTCTCTGAAAGAGTAGCATTTTCGCTTTGACAACAAAACGCAATAAAAAAAATAGCTCTTCATGGGATTACAGCAAATCGAATAAATCGTTTTTTATTTGGTTGTAGTATCAAAGATAGCTAAAAATGAGGTTTTGAAGTAAAAACTTTTATTTTTGATGATGTAAAATTGCAGATAATATATATATATATATATATATATATATATATATATATATATATATATATATATATTATTTCCGTGTAAATGTGTATTTTTTTTATTATGTCAGAAAGTATTTTGTTTTACTTCATTCTAGTAAATAATTTTTTTTAAATATTTTATTTTCAATAT
The DNA here is from genome assembly GCA_019973935.1 of Trichonephila clavipes. Taxonomy (NCBI): domain Eukaryota; kingdom Metazoa; phylum Arthropoda; class Arachnida; order Araneae; family Nephilidae; genus Trichonephila; species Trichonephila clavipes. The sequence goes on along the minus strand of BMAU01016488.1, from coordinate 22,623 downwards.
GCTTACGCCCCCAGGTGGGTGCACCCCACAGTTTGAGAAACACTGCACTATCTTTTTATACATAAAGATAAAAAAAAGTAAGATTTATTTTTTAAAAAAGTTCTTATGGAATGAGGCAACTTGAAGTATTTGATTAGGTAAAATATTTACATAAATAAATATATATATACACATAGTTTAAAGACAGAAAAAAAACAGCCTGGTTTATAAAATATTGGATTCTCAAAAGATGGGTTAGAAAGAGACTTAAACGTAAAATTTCAAAAAGAGAAATCTCGTGTTTGAAGCTGATTCCCGTTAACTGGAAATTATTCTTGATTTTAGGTGAATATTGGAAATAAAATAACAGCTCAGGTGTCAACCTTGTCATTTAACTAAGCTACAGCAAAATTACAAATGGGAATTTGGATCCAAAAGAGATAAGCAGAGGGGAACGGGGTCCATATGTAAATAAGATGGGGCTTGTATATATTAAATGAACTATTTTTCTTTGAGGAGTGAATTTTGATTAAAAAATTTACATACTTTTGATTTAAGAAATATATAATTTTGAGATTCAATATCATTCCGGTTCATAAGATAAACACGCTGTTTTCGCAAGGTTTTAACTATGACTGGTGCGAAATAGAGATAGGATCTTAATTTTTGTTTCTTATACCTAAGACTTCTGATTATAATGCACATGCAGAGTTTTACATTTCCTTTAACATTTCTGAACTTTTCGAAGACCACTGTTGCAAACTCGGGTAATTGCTTCAAAATCCATTGTTCCACCTCTTGACGAACGTCAATTTTGTTGTCAAATCTCAGACTTTGTAATGGTTTCTTTCAGCTCCGGGAATAATTAAAGTCACTTGGGAGACAAGATCGATAGAATAAGGAAGATGTGGTGGAAGATGTGAAAAGGTGTACTGTTGGCAAGAAATCGGAAGTCTTTGATCACAACACCTAGTTTCTTTATCAGAACGTCATATAATTTGCTTAGAATAGTTCAATAATCGGCAATTATTTGATTTGGGTTATTTGATCCATCTTCCAGATATCCATTCCCATGACAGTACCAAGAACCAGACAGCATGATTTTCCTTGCAGACTTCTGCATTACAGCTTTCTCCGAAGGAACAGTCAAGTTTCTACACCTGACTTATTTTTTGGTATCTGGATCATTATGGATTCAAGATGATTTAATACTAGTTATATATATATATATATATATATATATATATATATATATATATATATATATATATATATAATTATATATATAATTATATTATATATATACCAAGTGCCAAAAATATTTTGATTTGCTCCAAAAAATTCAGCGTATCTTATGTTAGGTAGCGTTGTGTTTGCATTAGAAAAGAAATAATCACTAAAAAAAATTCCAACGGGATAATGCCTTTGAAATTTGATGTTCTTGTATAAGGCAAACCTGGCCTTACCTAACATAGGCAATAGCTGAATCTTTGGAGCAAATCAACGGCGCGTATATATTATAATTATATATGTAATTATATATTCTTTTCAATATATATATATATATATATAATTATATATATAATTATATTATATATATAATTATATATATATATATATATATATATATATATATATATATATATATATATATATATAGCTAGTGTTAAAATCATCTTGAATCCATAATGATCCAGACAAAAAATAAGTGCTTCCTTCGGAAGCTTTAATTCTTTATTGCTCGTAATCATCTTAGTGGATATCTGGAAGGATGTAATCCAAATAACCCAAATCAAATAATTGTCGATATTAGACTTTATTCTAAGCTTAACGTTCTGATAAGAAAGCACAGGTGTTTGTGATCAAAGACTAACATAAACATTACCCACTACGCATCTTCCACCACATATTGATCTTTCCCCAAGTGACTTTGTAATGAAAGAGAATTCACCATTACAAGAAGTCGAGACTAACAGTTTGATGGTTCTTCGATCAGTGCAATAATTTTGAAAACAATTGCGGTTCCTGATGATATTTCGGATAAGAAAATGTTGAAAGAATGAAACTCTGTGTGTCGTATTTCGAAGTCTTAGAAATGAGCAAAATTGAATCTATCTCTATTTCACCATCTCAGTAGTTGCTGCGTCGCAATTATCTTATGAACCGGAATGATATTAGTCAAGATTATATATTTCTTAGTAAAAACTCAATAACAATTTTCAAATTCTCTCAAGAAAACCAGTTCGTTAACGAAGCCCAAATATGTATGCCCCGTTCCACACTGCAGCGTAATGTTTGATCAGTCTGTTATATTTTGCTGTGGCTTTAGTTAAATGACAAGGTTGACGCAACTGAGCTGTTTTATTTCCAATATTCACCTAAAATCAGGAAACCAATTTCCAGTTAACGGAATCCCTTCAAGCTGCGAGATTCTCTTTTTCCAAATTTTGTTGTCTTTTCTTACCCATCTTTGAGAATCCCGTATTTTGCCAGGCTATTCTTTTCTTTAAACTTAATGTGTATATATTTATTCATGTAAAATGTTATAATCAAACTCTTTCAAGTTGCTATTCCCAAAGAACTTTTTGCGTGGAAATCTTACTTTTATCTTTATGTATAAAGACAGTGCAGTGTTTCTCAAACTGATTGCCCACCTGAGAGACATAGCACTATTGAGAAAATAAAATACAAAAAATTATTTACTAGAATGAAGTAAAACAAAATACTTCTGACATAATAAAAATACACATTTGAAATATATATATATATATATATATATATATATATATATATATATATATATATATATTATCTCTATTTTACATAAAAATAAATTTTATCAGAGCACCTCATTTTTAACTTGTCTTTACTACAGCAAATAAAAAACGATTATTCGATTTGCTGTAATCCCGTGAAGGCTATTTTATTTGGCGTTTTTGATGTCAAGAGCGAAAATATCGAAGACGATCAGACATATCAAAATAAATAGTCAGAATCAAAAGTTAAATCGCTTTATGACTATTGACCCAACTTTATCGTCAACAATTACAGAAGAATGTTTAGCCGCATTTGACCTTCGAGATACCTCCTGCAGACACGTCCTGCTCTTATGTATCTGTTTATCATTTGAGAAGTTCGAAAGATTACTAAGCCGGTCATGGCAAGAGCGTTTTACACTGAGCCTGGAGACATCCTTGTATAATAAACCACGCGCAATCTCGGGAGCGATAAAGTGCGCAGCGGCAGGCTGTTTAATTGTACCAATGGCCGCACGATAATCTTAACGTGAGCACTAAAACGTGACCCAGCTCATATCTCACTCTTTTTAGGAGTGACGAACATTACGATGTAAGGTGCACTGTTTTGTCTGGTTCGGCGTGATCTGCCACCGCGAATATTTTTCTGTGATGCGTCAGGTGATAATATTTTCTCTTAATTAAATCATTCCTTAGTTTTTAATGTGTACTTTTAAATATTATAAAAAAGGATTGGGTTGACCATTACATTAGTATCGAGTGCTTTCTGCTCAATTACGAGTCTAAATATTAAAATTAACGGACCGTTATTTCGTCATAATTTTTATTGTTATTCAACATCAATTCGAAATGCTAATTCTTTTAGAACTACAATTACGGTTAATTATGACACGAGGAATCGACAAAATGGTACATTTTGAAGCATTTTAGGACGCTTAACATTCTTTCTTACGAATGGCGATTATATCATGTGTTTTAATTTTCTTATAAAGTCAATCGTGTAAACGACTGTACCTGTGTGTCAGTGCTGCAAGATTATTTTATGTCTGGTGGTTGCTGCTAGAGTGGGAGCAAGTTTAATAAATGTGTGGCGACTTCCAGCTGGGCTGTCTTACTGAAACAGATTTTCGAAAGGAATGTATGATGGGAATTGACCACTCTATTACTGCATTTGTATATTTTTTATATTTCTAGCAACTCTCATTTTGCAAATGTTCCAATTTAAAGTAGAGAAAGGAAAAATATTTATAATGGTATCTATTGCAATTTTGCTTAAAAATATATTTATATACAGAAGTATCACGTAATCGCGGTTATAATAAAGATTTAAATCCCAAAGATGCATTCAGTACATTATTGGGTGCGATAAGTGTGTGATGAGAGACTCCAATATTGGTTTGAATTTGTGTTTCCTTATTGCAAATAAGGAATTTGTGGCGCAAAAGTTTGGTAAGCAATGAAATTTTAGAGCTTGCTGTTAAAAAGCAATTTAAGAGAAGAAATACTAAGAATGTAAATTTCATAAATTTGATTTATCAATATGGAAGACCATGAAATATTGTTTGGGAACTATTTGTTATTCGGATTTATTGAATAACTAAAAAGGCTGGCGCGATAAACCATTAAATCGAACATGCAATATGAACGATTTTATACAGATGTAATACAGGCTATCTTTCAAAGAATAATATTATTAATGGAAATACTTACATCAGGAGTATGTGGAAATGTTCATCCATGGATGAAAACTCTCCAATATTATTTAGTCTAATCAATCAGCCTCGTGCATGCTGTAGCAGACAAACTACATTGATTTCATAAATAAATGTGGATGCTGCAGTAAAAGATGCGGTGCATACTCTGGATAACGTTTTAAGCCAAGTTACATGTGTACGGCATGTTGGAACGTTGACACCCTCGGCATCAAATTCTACATCATAATCAAACACTTAATGGAGACGGGAAGACATCTCAAGTAACGAAGTATCATATTTTCGTGGGTAGACGCCATTGATCATAAACTACAATGGGAGTCCTTATAGAACAAACAGTACAATACAGATTCTGTTGAATAGATCAACGCACCTTTCGTGAAGATTTGAGGCCTCGTTGACGAAAGTATGTATCGCTGTTTTGCTGCAGCCCGGCATCCTCTTTGCTTATGGTGAGTGTAAAAAGTTTATCGTCTGTATTGTCGGCAATACGCGTGCGTCTTGCCGATCACATTGCCCTTTATATCGGGCTTTCGATCCATAAATCAAACAGTTTCTTGTCTGATGAATAGACTCCGTAATAATAGTTATACTTTTTGGATAGCAACGCAGTTTGCACCTAGCCTGTATCTGGAATATGTGATGTTTATACATTTTCAGATGACCCACAGAAATATTTAAGTTGCGTGTATTTCTAAATTTAGAGTATGCAATTTACTAAACATATGAAAGGAAAAATGAAATTGCTGAAACGATAAATGGAAAACTGACAAGAGCAGTCGATCGGGTAAGCTTTTGCTCAGTACGTTTTATTTTCTAAAATCTCCCGTAATCAGATTTAACACCTCTCGATATGTATGCAGCGTATAAGATTAAGTATTAAAATGATTTTAAAATCAGCAATTCTACACCCATTTGTTTCAGATATAAAATGTAGGCGTACTGCATTAATTTTATTTTTAAAAACCCAAATAACATGAGATAGTTGTATAACGGCTGTAGACTGCTCAAGGCTGGGCAATTTCAGACATATGTGAGTTTAGTAAAAGTTATATTAAATATAATAGCAGGCTACTGGTATAGGTATTTTCATTAGTTTTAAACTCATTTTTAATAAGTTATTATTTTTGATTATTAAATCCTCGCGTGTTTAAGAAAACAAAGTGTTAAAAAAAAATATTAGGATATGATTGTGACCTGGTAAACTCTATACGTAATGAACTAGCAATTTAATAACTGCATAAATAATAATGAAGATGATGGAAGGTGAGTATGATGTTCTTTTACAAAGTAAGTTTTTTATAAAAATTGTTTTCCCAAATATTATATTTTTAAATTGTCAATTTATGTATGCATGCACTCTGTTTGTAAATGTAATTGGGTACTGAAGTGGAATTTTGAAAGTATTTTTAAGCAGATAAATAAAATGACTTGTTTTCAACAAATTCACAATAATCACATATCTGCTCGCTCAATAAAAGATTTGTTTTTAAAAGTGTAATACACTGCTGCCATCACCAATAAGATGAAGACCAACTGCTTGTAAATAACATGTTGACCAAGAAATCAATGATTAAATATAGACGCGAGACCGTTCCCTGCCAGAAGATCGAACAGCAAAAGCTATTGATTCTTGGAAGATCACCGCTGCCCCGCTCGGCATTGATTCAAGAAGACTTTGGATTCTTGAAGGAGTACGGCGGACAGGCAGCTTCCGCACGTTGCCGTCACGTAGTGTAACAGCTGGTGTAATCTGGATTCGTTGAGCAACCGTGAACCCTGTTCGGAGAATGATCGATACCAGCTTTAGCTGAATGATGGAAAAACTGCTGGAGCAATGCGTGCGCGTAATGATTATCTTGTTGAAATAAAGCTAATGATCAAATGAATAATAACACCTCGGAGATAAAACTTACTGTCTGTTCGACCGGCAATGCAAACTGGAAGAAGGAGGAGATTTAATACCGCCCCCGTACCTTAACGATGCGGGATGAGCGTACTTTGCGATCTCGCTTCCCGCGTGTCAGATCTGACCGTCGTGGTGACCAACTGGATTCGTCCTCGTCCTTCTTTTTCATCGCGCCGTGGCGGCGAAGATCTTGATATTCTGCATCAGAAACGCAAACGTGGGCGTCTTCTCTGTAACAAACGACGTCGATGTACGCGCGAACGAATGGTGGTGGCTCAATAACGATAGCTGATTCGTGACGACGCCATGCGCAGATTTACCTGTCTCGTGGTGGTGCGCTGAATGCGATCCACATCGATCTGCCCTAACCAATACGACGTCGAGCTGTCCGCGTGCGACAGATACAGGCACTGTTGAGACAATCCGCAATCTACGTTAGGCATATCTTCACGCAATCGAACTCGGACATGATCAAAAGCTGATCGACTACATACGGACATATATTCATTTGAAAAACACGAAACTTTACAATTGCTCGAACTGAAGTCGTCCGCATCTCCAAATAGCAAATAGAAGCGGTATGACGCCTGTGCGTGATCTCTTGATCTGCGCTAAGAGTATCAAATCGTTATCTCCTCCGTTGTGCTGTAGATGTCGTAATTATTGCATTCTTCCCTTCGAAGTGGGCCATAGTGACCCGGCAGAACATTCCTTTGCTCCACCGTATAAATAAGTGTATAATTAATACATAGTAATCTTATGTCTTAATTTCCCAAGGTAAACAGCATGATACATCAAATGTACATTGTCATCTTTATGTTAGAAAGCACTAAAATACATAAATAATAAACTGTTTTGGCAACCATAAAATCATTTGTTAAGGATTTAGAGCTGGTTAAATCTTAAACTGTCTCTCAATAAAACCTCATCATTACTAAACAACAAATGTCGTGATCAGAATGATATACAAAATAACATCTCAAATCCATGCCAAGGCATATTATTTGTATTCACGATATATTTATGATGTTTTTAGATGCTTTATGATGATATTCAAATTTGATTTCTTTAAAACATAAAGCTACTATTTGTTTGGGGTACCCCACGCATATTGTGATATTCACTAGAAGTATCTCGTTAAAAAAAACTGAAAAGGCAATTCTATACTTTTTGTTTACTATTTTGTGCTGTAGAATATTACAAGATGCTGGAGACTAGTAAGTGGTAAAACTGCATGCTGAAATTCATTATTTTCTGATGAACTGACTTGCTAATAGTATAAATTTTCTCCAAAAAATATTTTAAACGGAATGCTTCTCAAATAATGTTTTATCACGATTTTTTCTCGTGTTACTATTATTTAACCACATATTCATGTGAGGTTTGTGATTTTCAGCCGACTGAAAATCCATATATCATGACAAAATGTCAATTTTTAAAAATCATACTGATATTTTGTTACATGAAAGCATCCTTTATAATAACGCGACAACATCTAAATTATAACCGCTCGTGTCATTAGATAGACGCAGATGAAAGATCTACTACAGTGAATGTTCAGGCTTTCTGTGTACAAAATAATCTTAAAAATAAATCAACGCCGAAATGATGCCAACATTACCGCCGGGATTGCCAAGTTAGCGGCGACGATACTTGTGGTATATTCTGAAACATGAAGATAAATATAACAGAGTAATATAAATGCATTAAATATCAAATACAAATCATTGCTATTTTACAAAATTCTGAAACAATCTCATTACTCAAATATTACAAGCAGTTATAAAAAATGACGATTTATATTTCAAGCGATAATTTTCGATAATTACGAAAAAAGTGAACAATATATTTTAAATATATATCATTTAAATTAAAAAGCTGAATATATACGAACAAACATACTATATTTAACGGTTCGAGAGAGGCGAATACAAAACAATCAGTGGCACTGATGGAGTTTGTAGAGAATGCCCGACAATGCAAACAATTTTGAAATGACTCGTATCTGAGTATATTGAAAGGAATATTATATATGTGAGTATATAAGTATAATTGCGAGTTTAAACAATGCATGGCTTTGATGCCACTGCTGAATTTAAAATGGAGGTACTGATGTTGAACTATGATAATTCACTAACACCTATATCTGTATTTGGCGTAAAATATTGTGAAATCGATACTTGAAAGCCCTAGGATATTTCATTCTCAATAAAATATGCTGAGTATCAAACTAATATTTTAATAATCTTATTTCATTTAATGATAAAAACTCTTCGTTGAAGTGAAGAAGAGCATGTGCATTCTTCAACAACTTTCGAAACGCAATATGTTTTTGATAATGAGTAATTGGATAATTTGCAATGGATTCAGTCTCTGAAGATATCGGCTTTCATTTCATGGGAATGTGTTGCAATACGAACACATTATTTAAAGTAAGTACTCAGTCAAGCACAAAATACTGTCTTTTTTGGCTCGCTTCTCAACGTAATTTGCCAAAATATGTTTGTCTATGTGAAGTGTTCTGACTTTCACTTTTTAATCGCCAGCCCCTCCCCAATATTTACAAATAATAATGCATTTGTACTAAGCTACAATACGATCAGGAAGTATAAAATGACCTGATTCTTTAAGATAAATATTACATTTGTATACTGCTGTATGTTTATTACAACTTTTAGTTCAATTTACTATAAGCATGGTTTTAGATTGTTTTTAATATAATTTATTTCATAATTTTGCAGCCACATAAAAATGCAATTACGAGAATGGTTTAATTAGAGAAGACGCGCAATATTATCAAGGACTTTTCAATTTTCCTTTGATAATTTGAGGAAAATTCAATAAAACAAGAGGCAGGTTCCAAACTGTCCATGATCAACAAGGACATAAATCGGCACTTTCACGGGCGTTTTTTTCCATCGAAACGATCATATTTGTTCGCGCTGATAGCTCTGGTACCACAGGCTGTACATTTTTGAACGATAACGACAGGCGAGATATGCATTTATGGCTGCATAGTTTTCTTCGTAGGCTGGGCATCATTTAAAATTCAATTCACGCCAAACGTCTATCGCTTTTGTTACTTTCGTTTATCTTGATCAATGTCGGCGGGTTCTTCAATTTGCTAGATCAATTTCAGCTTTCCTTCAGCAGGAGATCCCAGATAACATTTCTGTTTTGCTCATTTGTTATAAACAATGATGAAAATCGCGCAACTGCTAATCAAACTCTGCAGATGTTTAATAAGTATTCATATAAATATTTTGAACAAAGATTGTCGCGCGAGAGAACCGATGCTTCAGTACTGTGGTAAATAAACGTTTGCCCTTTCAAAAAACGTATTGTGGCATATTCAGTTTAGTTCCCATTAAGCTGCTAATAGATGTCAGGAGTCACTGATAACTTTAACGCTTTCATGAAAGCCTGGGCACTCACGTTAAATATTCAGCTGTAAATCGTGTCATAAAAGTATTTAATCGATGTCGGATTCTAAAATGAGATTGTGAAAACATTTTCGTATGATATAATTTCGGAAGTATCACAAAATGCAGCAGCCAAATGATAATTAGCTGCTCGATATCTTTTATACATATATCATAAACTACATGAACTAAAGAAAAGGGCAGGCTATAACACTTAAGTGAAGGGTTTATGATAATCTCCGAAATAAAAAAACGATAAACAAATCTCTCATCGGATTGTAAGCTCAAACTAATAACACTGACGGTTATAGGATCAGATAACAATATTTGATTTAAAGTGGAGATATTTATTTTCGATGATCGCCAGATATATATAAATTATATCAGTGAAAATGTATATTTTTAACCCATATCAGTGAAAATGTGGCTATTTTATTATTTCAGAAAGCTTTGACACGATTTACTTCATTCAAAAGTGTTTGAAGCAACTTTATTTCACGCCCGCAGTGAACTTGCTGGATAACTTTTTATTGTGCAACTTTATTTAGATAAAGAAAGACGGCACTATATACTGAATTTATATTAAATCTGATATAATATTGCTACAAGCATATTTTTACTGGGTTATTTTATAAGCGTATTATTATTATTTTATGCTCAGAAACAAAACTAGTCAAGTAAATCCTCAATGCAGCCTAATTTAATATAACATTGCCGGAAATGTATTTTGTGCGTGTGTATACTTTGCTGGCATTTAATTTAAAGAAAATATTATTGCTGCCTGGTAGTGCCAGACTCAAGCAACGAAGATATCAAAAATGCATGGTTGCAAATAATAAATGGAACTTGAAGATAAAGAACTATCTTTTAATAGATTGTACTAAACGTTAATTAATATTAAATAACCGATATATACAAATGATTAGGGGCTAAATTTGGCTTTCTTTTTCGCGTGACTCTTTCGGTGTGTTTTTGAAGTAAACATTTACATGTTGACTTTTTGAGTTTAGAGGAGAATATAAGTTAGTGAATACAGAGAGAGGACCCGCGTAATATTATTATCGTAACGTTCATCGCCGCACGGCGTACCCTCGACGACTGTGGTTATTTTGAACCGCGTGGCAAATTTAGACCTAACCTGCGGCCGCCGGCCCTTACGAACGTCAAGTATTACATTACATAATATTCAATTATTGAGGAGCAATGCAGAAAAAGAGGAAAATTCTATCAGTCAACAATAAAATGTATCAATTTACTATCAGTGTTTTTAATAATCAGAATGTAAGCTAGAAGACTTAATATATAGATAGAAGAAATAAATCCCTTAACTCAGTAAAGAACTAAAATAAGATTTGTAATAGTGTGTTGATAGGAAGACCAATATAATATTAAATAAAAGCTAAAATGATTTTACTAATATTGTAATTCTATTTCTAAATGTTAGCGATTCTCATGTGTTTTTCACTTCAAACTAATGTTGTCCACATGATGTTTCTATAGAGAAAGATTAATATAATAAAATAAGCTAAAATGAGTACATAATATTGTGGGCAATTGTTCAACAAATACTGCTCTGTTTACATTATTTGCATGTCGCTACCCACTGTGGTAGTAACGATCAGTGAAAGGTACTTAGACTCGAACCTGTTTGTTAAATAATCCGCAGAGGACTGTTAATTTTCGTGCGCCGCTGGCGGCAGAATTTGGAAAGAAGCAGGCTGCAAGCAATAATAATAAAGACGCATTATGACTAGAAGCTGAGCACCTTTCAGGGCCCGTAGCAGAACAAATACAGAACTCACAAGCTCGGTCCGGACCAGTACATCGTGGGATCTGCGGGGGTTTATCGGCGGTCATGAACTCCGTAATAGGCATTCTAAACCCCTGAAATGGACCAGCAACCCCATTGAAACTGGTTTTCCGTGTCGTGAAATCCCAGACGTTAATAAAAATGTTAGTATTTAAAACAATTGTCGGGGAAACAAAAGTAAGAAACATTTTCAATGTAAAAAATCTATTGCTAATATTATTATCGAGATGAAAAGCAGTACAAGAACTAGTATTTGTACTAAGTATAATATATGTATATAAATATGCATGTATATATTATGCATATATGCACCATAAATACACATGTATATATTATACATATATACATGTATAAATGCTGCATGTATATATTCTCTATATATATTCTCAAATATGTATAATATATATCACATATATACCAATTGTAATATCACATGTATATATTATACATATATAAATATACATGCATATATTACATATATACATACATAAATATACATGTATATATTATACATATAGACAGGAGCTACTTTACTTCGACAATTGTGATCAAAGCACCTCGTTTGTGTTTAGACACCGAAATATATAAATAAATTATAAATATTCTGAGAATAAAACTCATATTATGCATGGATAAAACGAAGCTGTATTTTGATTTCTGATGCTTCAATCTACTGTGAAGGCATACCATTTCTGTAAACTGTATTCTTCATTTATATTTGACTGGCGCATATTCTGATTCATCGGGTATTGTGCCAACTCTTTTGCATTTCTCCATGTGCGAAGCTACTAAATCGGGTGCGTGACAGTGAATTTTCACTAAAGGAGATGGTTTAAATTCTGTGTGCTGGTCGATGAGCAAACCACAACTATTCAATGAAATGGAAAGAAAATTCAGATATGTATATTACGCACCTCTGCACTCGTGCGCAATGTGAAGCGAGCGATACGCCATTATTCAGAAAGATTGTCTGTAAGCCTCAGCAACAAATCTGCCAATGAAAAGGAAGATACGATATGAGCTTTTTGAAGTCTTACGATAATTTTTAAGATATCATGTTTACATTTTCATATTATACGGGAGTGTGTAATAAAAGTAACCATTTAATAGTTTTTGTTTATACAAATATAAGTGGAATTGTATGAACACTTTAAAATTGAAATACGAAAATAACTCTATTTTCGCATTTTTTATTTAATTGATAACCCCAGTTGTATACAATAAAAAAACTGTATCGGAAAATTTGTTCAAGAAATGATTTGCCATTTAATAGGTCAGTCATGCTAAATTGCGTTAAAGGCGCTCAGTGCGTGGCAGAATGTTTACGATTATATTTTAGATTTGCGAATATTTAAATAATAACTGATAATTTATTACTAATGATGTTTCTTTCTATAAGCTATTAGAGGATTGGCAATACTCTAAGGTTTCTGAAAATAACAGGGTACCAAGCTACTACTCATTAACTGCTTTTAAATTATTTTTATTCATTCATATTAAAAATACCAAGTGAAAAAATATTCGAAAATTACTTCTGGTACAGTGTAAAATATCGAAGCAGTACTAATTATAGCATGCAAGCACCAACCATTCCTAGTTGCAAGACAAGTACAGATGGATGCCTGAGAGAACCCTTTGGGTGCAATTATGTGAGAAAGGTATTTCTTCCACAAGTAACTCTTCTCTTCGGCTAAACTTCGAAAATATATATGTTTGAAAGTTTTGTAACAAATGAACATCTACGAAGATATTTTGAATAATTCACTCAGAAATGTTAGATAAATAACCATATTTATCATCTACGGAGCAAAACAATGACGCAAATTGTAGCACATCCGCTTGCTAAACTTTTGAAGCATTCAACAGAGCCAAATAATTTAGCTTATAGAATACAGCAAAACTTCAGAATACCCATTTAACGGGTGACGATGATGACGCGAAAGTATAGTTTATTGTTGTATGGATTGTTTTTGACCCTTACGTGCCTAACTCTACATTCGCATCTTAGCTCACCTTCCACAATACGGAAGAAGGCCCGTGAATACGCCTTGCCTGCTGTAATAAGCTCTGTTTTTGGCATACTTCAGCTTCCAGCAGTCACTGTTCTCTTCAACGCTGCTGCAGTAGATAATAACTGCTATATTCGCCGGAGTTTTTTCGATGACGTTTTCGAAACTTATGGCTGAAAGGCGGTTGTATTAAAATAATTCATAGAAAATATTTGAGATAAGCTTTTCAAAGTTTTCGATCATTATTCAAAATGTTTTCAAGAGGTCAGCGGCGAACGGCAAACTACCTTGAGAGCAGAAGACGCACCAAGAGCCGCAGCAATCGCTACGACCACGAAAAAAAGTGAGTTTGTATTATATCGGGCTGCTCACTGTTAACTACAACCGCATGACAATCAGGCGGAAACCCAACGAAATTTTGTTGCGTGGTATTTGATGGTTGCTTTCAAACCCACCAAATTTTGACTATGACAGCTCCCGAAGCAACTTTTTGCGCCAATGCTCGCACAGCTGACAATTCAAATCTGGTAATACATTACCGCTTGTGCTTTTTCGGTGGAAGTGGTGGCGCAAACGGTCTATCAAATATTCCATTGAAAACTTCAAAAACTTAGAGAGGACTTATATCCATAAACCAGATGATGGCGATGCTCATTACAAATTTCCTTAAAAATAAGTGTAAATTTGAGCATACTCTTTAAATCACTGTATCAGATAAAATAAGTGATCAAGTATCTACAGAAGGCTGCGACTGTTCATCGTCACTTCTTGAAAAGCAAATGATTATAAGATATACGTAAGGTTCTGAGCTCAAATTTATTTATCTATCAGATTGAGTTGTATCGAGTAGCAGCCATCAATATTTCCGGAAATCGTTAAACCAAATAACATTTCTTCTACGGAACTAACGCTAAATCAGTGTTTATATTTTTGGAAGATTGTGGCTGAACTAAAATGGTAATCTGTGTCTTTGCGCTTGCGACACGGTGCGCTATAATATTGTGAACAGTGGCTTTTTACTAATTTTCGAATGATGATTCAGCATTCTCGTATCATCTTTGCGGTACGCCGTCAACCCTGTTTTTAGATTATTGCACCGGGGGCAAACAGCAAAGCTAGCATTGAATATTGGAAGTGTGTAAAAACTACTTAGAATTTAGATGCATCAAATTTATGTCAATCGAGCAAAACAGGAATATAAGCGGATGAAACCGCCCAACAAGTATGAGGCATGCTATTGGTCTGTAATGAATGATAGTGTCAGTCATAGTTCGGGCCACCTGGACCGCAAGCTTCGTTTGAGATTTCTAGGTTTATTGCTGACTTGAAATTTGACTGGGTGGGCTGTGCGTGTCGATTGGATTTGCAATGGGAGAGGCATTTCATCAACACAAACGTCATTGAACGATTTTCATGAAATCTACGGTTTGCTTTTATATTGTTCATTCGCTATGATTCATCTATCTTCTTGTGAGTGAATAAATTTGTTCCAAACGTTAACTGGAAAGTAGCAGAATACTCTTCCAGCGCACGATTTGTCAGTTTCCCTAAATTTAAGCCAGGCTCTTTCGGCTTTGCGCATCAATAATCGTATATTTGTATTAACAAAATTGTGGCGCAATAAACAATATGTGTGTATTTACCAGGTGATTTAATTTGTGATATTTAAAAGAATAATCTATTTAATATTTTACTAATATTTAATAACAAAATAATATTTAAGATTTCAATGACTGTCATCTATTACCATGTTGTCAAAGATATTTCTGGATGACCAGGAGTAAATGTGAGGTGACAATTATACGGCCCAAAAAGAATACAGATAATTGTAAATTTTGACTCTTTGAGGCCTGTAATAATCAGATATTCAAGGGAGTAAAGTCCCAAGATCCATTTATAAAAATGAGGCATTTCACTATAACATAACAGATTGATACAAATTTTTCACGCGAGTTCTAATGTGGGCCTGTCTGCGAACAAGCTGGAAATACGAATTGCGACGACGGGTACATCCTTATATGCTAATTATGTATCGAATATTAAACTGGTGAACTGCTTTTACAAAATCTTAGAGAATATTGCAAATACTATATTTGCTTTTATGCATAAAATCAGCTTACCCAATCCCCATGTGAAAAGTTATTTTAACCCTTTTCAATTATTATCTGGAAAAATAAAATCATATATTCAAACAGTTTATAACATGTCAATTGTACTTTTTGCACACATGTTAAGATCTCTTTCGTAAATTCGACGATACACCAATTGACTGAAGTTAAGAACGAATATGCAACAGACCAACGGGATTGATACTAGACGTCGATCGGCGCGGAGCGTTTGTATGTCTTATTGATGATTGTCAACAAGATGACAGTGGAACTAGTGATTGTAATGGACAACGTACCTACTTTTACATAATATGTGTTGAAACGCTGCTGAGTAGACATACCCCAGACAGATTTTTAAATTTTTAAAGTTTTAATGAAATCAAATAAATATTTAGCTGCTGTTAAAATAATATTTTATATTAATGATGTTAAGTGACCATTTATTTGTATGTATAAATCTTCTACGATTGAAAAAATTGAGTATTTTAATAAAATTTTATAATATTATTATAAACATCTAAAGACCCATAAAGAGTGAGAGGTAAAAAAATATTATTGGCCACATAAGATTTTAGTACTAAGAATTTACACACACACATTTGATGAGTCTAAACCACATGAAACAGAGAGAGAGAGAAGGAGAGGAGAATTTTCGGCAAATAACGTAAAGAATATAAATATTTGAATCTGACGTGTATTTCGCTCTTTACAATTAATTAAGAAAAAAACTTTATTTTCAATATTGGTAATTGAGCAATTAATGCGTGCTTCATTGATGGCGAGGTCCTGGCTGCTGACACGAATAATTTGTTTGATAATAATTTTTCGTTAATAATATTCATTGTTGATCTTACTTTTTATGTAATTGATTCAATTTGTGTTACTCATTTTTTAAACAACATTAATAACATGAAACACAGCTGTCTGTGTTTTTACACAGAACATATAGCACATGTACCAAAACTTTGCATTTCATAAACATATTATATAGAATAAATCTTTCTGAAAACCATTCACAATGAAGACTAGCGTATTGATTTTAATGACGTAGTGATACATGTTTCAACGTATTTTTAAGCTAACCATTTGCTTTAACGGCTTTATATCTTTGGCATGAAGAACGCCAATTTCTCAAGCTCTTTATCATTGCTGAAATGGTATAAGCTTCAATTAAATCGGGTTTATTTGACAGTTTTTCTTCGAAATATCTTAACAGTATGTTGATTCTCCAGCAAATTGGGCTATTAACTGCTGTCTGGTTAGCGCATTCTATTCATGTTGACTTTCCGACCCGACTACCGGACTTCACCTTTGTAGCGGCAATATAGGACATTGTAATGTAGGCGACGGAAATCTTCCAGTTATTGATCGAGAATTTATTTTATTATTCCATGATTTTTTTCCGTTCTTTTCAAGTTAATCTTCTAACAACGAGGAAGACAATAGCAAATTCATATCATCGCCTAGATTACCGGAGGCTGTATTGACTCTAATCGACACTATTACATTAGGCACAGTTCACTTATCACCCGAGCACAATTTGTTTACACCAATGTACAAACACGCTTTCATCGCGAAAATATTGCATTTCAGGGTCGCTAACAGGCGGTATTTGCGTGAATAAATGATGATTTGAGAGGATTTGAGTAGTGTCAGTATTTATTTGAATGGATTTGGCAAATGACAGTTGAATAGTTTGGTGGATGAATGGATGAATGTACGAAGTGAATGATTTAATAGATGAGATTATTTGTGGGGGGGGATCCCAGTGATGTAAGATTTTGTGAAGCTAGACCGTCATTCGATTTCCTCCCTGTCGATGTTACATGTTATATTCGATATAAAAATTCATTATTTAAAAATGAATAAAGGAATTAGTAATACCCTTTCTTTGGTGTTTTCTCGGAACCATCAAATAACTTTCTGTTTGAATAAAGTGTATTTAAACAGGTTTTCAGCGTTAACGTCAAATCCGCATGATAATTAGTAACAATTTGGTGCCGCAAACTGCTAATAAGCTTTCATTATAACACAACAAGAAAAGTTACCATCAGATATACACTGGTGTCAAAAGTTAAGCATAAATCGTAAAATGCGAAAACAAAACAAATATTGTAAAGTCTCGCGTATTTCTTTGGATCAATTGAAGAAAACATTAGTTATCTCTGGCGAAACCACGTCCTGCGTGACAAAACCAGCGCGTAATCGTTTGATGAAGAAAACCATTCATCAGCAAGCAGTTCGTCTCCTATCGCGGCGCGTTAGCACCATCAAGCAAGGTGAATGATATTGCGCCCAGTGGCGTGTTTGAAGGAAAATCGTTTGGAGATCGCTGACAGGCGAAGTCAAATTGCGGATGTGAACGTCGCGTGATCTCTGGCTGGCCAGCGGAACGTTTCAGGCAGGATATGTTGGCCAATCGGAAATGCATGAACACAAGCAGACCTATATCTGGTAATAAGTGCGCGACGTCAGCGAAACCCACTGCCGGAAATACGGGTCGAAACCGATCGCCACGAAATAATTTCGTGATAAGCTGAGAGACGACATGCTGGCCCCTGTACGGCTACGTTTTCTCTCTAAATCTGTCTGCCTCAACGTCTTCGTTTGGAAAAACAGGGCGTTGAGGTGATGAAGATGATATTCGACCGACAGTCTATTTGTCTGATGTGTCGGCGGGTGACGATATGGCAGAAGATGAACCCGTTTTTGCAACCGGCGCATAACGGAAAGATCATTTTTCCATCAGGTGTGGAAGCGGGCGAACTCGTCATGATGGACGACGCAAGCGACCTCAACGTGAGATATGTGGCTTTAAGATACAGAGAGACATTCTGAGCCCTATGTTAAACTGTTGCAGACAGCAATCTCTAACTTCATATTCATGGATGATAATGCGCCGCCATGTCACGTTGAGTGCGATTGATAACCACGAAGGCATCCAGCGCGTGTCATGGTTGCGAACTCCCCTGATCTATATCGATTGAAATTGTATGGATTAATGTCGAGGAGACAAACAGCCCGCTCACTCAACGTTGCAGGCGAAGGAAGCTCTCCAGCGAAACGTTTAAACCGACTGAATATTCATCATCTCATAGCAAATAATCAAATCTGTGCGTACAACCTGTTGACACTGCGGCATCGAATGACACATTTGTGTTCACTGTTTCGCACGAGTGTGGCTCAGTTCCACGAAACACTTTTTTGGATATTAAAGTATTTATTATCATTCTTTGATTTGCTTCCTTACCTGACCATTTGACACTCGCTTTCCCACTGCATTCTGTTTACGGTTCGCTCTTTATTCGCATGGTATCGAATTATGGCTTTGGACATAATATATGTAATATATATATATATTCTCTCTCTCTCTCTATATATATTAATTATATAGATATTGACATTCAGAAATTAATTATGATAAATATGAAATTATATACTATGAGAAAATTTATTCCTTGTTAACCTAGTTTTAAAGAAAATTTCATTACGACTGATCATAATCTTTACAAACGAATCAAGTTACCTCAGGCGGATCAATGAACCTATCCCATTTTTCAAATAGTCATGTTATATGATTCTTACTTATCGTTAGATGATATAATGAACATTATAATTGGCCACAAACCAATATTACATTCTACCCTGATTATCTCGAAACTAACAATGCTTCAGTATCAGCAGGTGGAACGGATTTAGGCTTGCATCTTATTAACAATGTGTAGTCAGTAACATTTGACAAAGAAATTCGTTGTTCCATATAAATTCCCGTATCAGAACGGCATTTATATGTCAATTTAGAAATCATTTACAATTACCCCCATTTGAAAATGATAACTAACTACCCGCAAGGCATAGATAAATGCAATATTGTAAAGGAAATTTTCAATGTTGTTTAGATAAATGGTGCCTTTTTAATTTCTTGAGGATGTTATCTGGCATTAACCGTCTTCTTTACTCAAGCCAAATCACACACAACACTAATAGGTTTTCAAAGTCCTTTTGATAGCTCAATCTTGCTATTATATCGCTGCTCTATCACAGTTTATTTCCACGCATGTAACATCTTACGCATTGACAACCAACAGCAGAACACATTTTTGACAATCGGCGGTCATTTTTACCGTATTGGGGCCCGATAGATAAATTTACCCATACTTTGACTTTTGCTGGCTGGATCAGCTCAAATTTTATGTTTTCATTTCAGCGATGAAATATTGACTTTCATAATGGCAGATATGAACTCGTAAAAGCGTGATGAAATTTTGTTAGATTTTTTGAAGATACTTTTCTTATTCTTGTATTTTTCTACTTTTCTTATTTTGTGTTGTGATTTTCTGCATTAAGAATATTGTTAATATTAACATCACCTGTTCTTCATTGCAGGCTTTGCGACTTAAGTTTGGAAGTTGCTACATAATAGTAGTGATTGGGCTTTTATCATCTTTCTCTGAGATTATACTACTCTGGATGCTTTAGCCTATTTGGTTTTCCTACCGGGGTTGGCGCCTTCAAACAGTTTAACCCCGCTGAGTGCACCTGCCTTTTAGTTATTTTCTGGATTCTTTATTTCTCTATGATTTTTTCTTCTGTTCCGGCTTTCGTATTTTATTAGCGACCTACTGACATATTCTTGTTTCATCAATATCATCTTATATATATATAATAATAATAATAATAATAATATATATATATATATAGATGAATAGATAGATGAATAGATAGATAGATAAAATAATTCAAATGCAACTCGCCGCACCTTAAGTGAACAACTACTTTAAGTAAAAGAAGGGCACATTCTGTTTTAAACCCTTTGTCACTGCGATTTCTGTGGTTGGAATAATGGAGCCTTTCGTGGTTAAGCAATAACTCTTATTACAGTGATGACGCAGCCTGTATATATACGAAAGGCTTTTCGAAGCTTCACAATATCGTACCGTAACGAATAAAACTCCTTAGCTATAATACCCCTAAGACAAAACAAAAATTAATTATTGAGCAAATAATTGGCATTAAGCTGATTAGTTATTGGCTAAAAATACCTGCCGTATATGTACGTCAGACCCATAATCAATTGAAAAATCTGCGCGCCGGAGGACCTTACACTACTGGATATCTTCGTAATAACATCCACTATAAATTTTCAGCGCGGCGCGATTTTTATATGAAATTCCGCCGGAAAGATTACGAATCGCCGTCTTTCATGAAAAAGTATCAACGGATTGGAGCTGCGCCTGGTGATGCAAGTGTTTTCAATATAACGTACAAAAGCTTTTCCCGAATCAGCTTGACTGGCCGTAGATCCCAATACATAAGGACATGTGTATAAGCAACGCTGCAAAAATCACGAGGATAAAGAAGCGATTGAAAGTAACGTAAGGCGCAATGCGGCGCTAAAGGCCATCCTGTGATGACGTCAGCAGCATTCGGTCAACGAAAGAGTCTCCTGGCTACTAGGCGGAGGTTTCACGGCGTCTGCTGTGGTGTCAATGAGGATTGGCATTACAGCCATTCGTCTTTGCAGCGCCAATCAACTCACGAATGGGTACTGGTGTGGAAGTGAGCTGGCGATAAATCTAGATTGGTGGATGTATAGGAGACCGATTATCCGCTTGACATATCTTCAGCTCACCAAACTACTGTGCGATGACTGGTGCATGAACTTTCTGTCTAAAGACGCATGGAAATCTCTTTACTGGTCTGAACGCTGCGAAGGAAGATACGTTTACCAAGCGTGATGCCCCCGAGAATGCCTGCCTGTCCTTTTGGCGTGTTCGGGTGTTCGCGGCTTCCTGCTCCCGGGTGATGCGATGAGTGCGGCAGATCTTATAAATGCAACCAGGTATAAGTCCCGTTCTTGATAACCGGTTCGATTCGTTCCCCGGCACCGAAGGCGCTGCTTCTCCGGCTGGGCAGGCGTTAAAGGCGCGCGTCTTCTGACGCGGTAGAAACGCGTTAGTGTCGGTCGCCTGTGTCGTGATGTTCGCGTTTCTCACGTCTGCCGCCTGTTCAACAGGTGAATATTTTCGGTCATCTACTGTCGTGGACGTATACTGAACTGGGTAATAATACTATCGGCTAATTGTCTCAAAGTCGATGGCGCGGTACACTCTGCAACCACGCATCTTCCCGAATAGCACAGCTGTGTCGTCTAACGGAGGTGATCATTCGTCGTCCTTCGGTCTGTTACAACTGCTTCCTGCGGCGATGCAATCTTCTTTGCCAGAAATACTGATCTTCACACCGGCAGCATACTCCCCCATTACGCGTCTGCTGCCATATCTGCATAACTACCGTCCATCACCTTATGTCTCCTGGTTATCTTCGTTCGGCTGATATGCTGTACACAGTTTACCGAAGACAGTGAAAATCAGAAATGAGGCATGACGCGTGCGTTCTTTGGCTTTCAGGTAATAGACATCAGGTAACGTATTTGCATAAAACACCGATGAAAAAATAAGGCTATCCTGATCATCAATTAGAAAACAAATCTCGAATTTTATTATGCATAATCTTGACTAAATCGAATGCTCAATGTCTTGATTAATGAAATAAAGACTCTGTTACTACAGGCGCAATAACACTGCTGGCATTGTGAAGTGGTTTCTGGGTATTCAAACCAATTAGTTCGTCAGAGCATTCATGGGTATTTTGGCTGAAAGGAGTCATTGAATATAATTATCTTTGGGCCCTTTTCTCAGGTACCCTTACATATATTTTTATAATTATTTCATATTATTAATAAAGCACATGCTATATAAGTAAATATTGGCTAGTGAAAGAAGCTGGAAGTAAGTAATTATTTGCTTTCAAATGGTTGTGTGTCAGCATTCCTCGCAAATTAAAATGATTTTAAGAATTGAAATAAAATGACATTTGTCATGAAATCAAATGTGTCTGAAAAACTAACTCATGGCT
>BMAU01016487.1:0-18144 GCA_019973935.1 Trichonephila clavipes | reverse complement strand
AATAAAACCTTTTTAAATTTTGCTTCTCATATACTTGGAAAACTATTATAAAAGTTAACTGAGAAATCCTAGTTTTAAAATGGAAATTCTTTGTGTCAAATATTTATTTTAGGTAAGGAAATAAATTTCTAATTTAATTGGATCCAAAAGCACTAAAAGTATTATAATGAGGCGTCCCCTAATAGTCATTTGTTTACAAAAGAACTATTTATAAAAATTTAAACCAAAGTAAGGCATTATGTAAGGAGCAAGATTAAAGACTAGAAAATTTCAATAAAATTAACTTACTAAATTCATAATAAGTGGCTTTTATTATATTTTAACTTACGGATTTAACATATATAACGGTGTGAATCCTTCATTTACCCTTCTTAAAATCTGTTTAAACAAATATTTACAGAAAAAGTTTCCTTTTGATAACTTTTCAGATAAAGAACAAAGTCCGAAGCACATTTTCACTACCTATTTAAAAACATTGCCTTGTAGAAGGTTTAAGTACTTGCCTCAATTAAGAATGTGTGTGAACACACGAGACTATACAACATATTTTAAAAATGGAGAAGCTTGCCGTTTTAAAAATATTTAAATTAGTTTTCAGGGTAAATATATTTACTCTAATGTACATTATAGAAAAATATATTGGAATTTTAATTAATTTATGCCGTTAGTATTAAATTTGTTTTATTTAAGTGAAATAAAATTAACGGATTAATTTAACCCAACACTATCTATCGCATTACGCGATTTACTTCAAATTTTCATGCAATATTTTTTTTTGAATCAAAAGCATATTAAAAATTAATGGATATACAAAAAAGAAAAATACTCCAACTTTGGGGAAATTTAATTTGTTAAGAGCTAATTAAGTGATACTTTAAAATACCGTCATTCCCCAAATGTCTCAAATATTCTTATAAGCACGAAAATTCCGAATGACTTTTTAAAGCAGTTTTAACTCTTAGAAATGCTAAATAATCAGATAACACTAATATTTTACAGCACAATATAATTATTTTTAAGAATTATTAAATTTTTAAAATTTATTTACTTTTTACACATAAACTTAATTTGATGATATTCAAATAAACGGTTTTTTTTCCATAAATACATAAATTCATTACAAGTTGTGCATTTTGGTAGAGTTTCGATTGCATGTTTTAAAGCATTGTATCCTGCGGTAAAAAATGCTGTATTTTCTTAACATGAACTTCTGCATCTTGAATACAATCTTTTGGTCGTCGTCCGTAGAATCTAACGAAAATTCCAGCAGGTAATTTGCTGGACCTTCTTCAACCGAAAAAAAAAAAAAAATTATCTGTTAGTATACCCTTGATTTCAGATAGTATAGTTTCTGTAATAAATCCAAAACATCTTGAAGACAGAGTTTCTTTTTTCGAGACATTCTAAGAAAGGATATAATAATAATAATAATAATAATAGCACTTTGAAAATTTACTATGTCATTGTTAAATATCCGTTACTCATAAAGAAATTAAAATGTTTATTATTTTTTAAATAAGGATTGATATTTCATTGGATTGTGGGAAAAAACAAGCTCAATTTAAAGTTTAAAATTTTTTTAGAAAACGTTAAAAATAAAACAATAAAAAAAAAAGCAAAATAAATAAGTTAAGCTACAACAAATGCCCCAAAAGTATAAGTCTTGCACTATAAAGATGACTCAACAACACAACAAAAAACAACAATAAACTACACGAACAACAAAGTTCAAGAACGAAATCTAAGTTCCTGCTCCAACACCCAGTGTGCTGTCGGTACTTATACAAGTACCAAAAAGTTATTGAAATGTAAAATTAATTACATACACTGTTCACTAAAATAAATGGTCACATCGTATTCTAAAGTCTTCCTTGATATATGTATATATATATATATATATATATATATATATATATATATATATATATATATATATATATATATATATATATATATATATATATATAAGACAATTAATTTATTTAACATTAGCTACTTTTTCGGAACAAAATGACAATCTTCGCAATCCGCTGAAAACGCCGTCAGCCGAAAACGTAACTTTTGCTATAAAACTATTCACCTTCTCCGCTAAATACACGTGCTGCCATATATCCACGAGAACCACACGTGCTGCCATATATCTTGAAAGAATAGATTTAAAAGAATATTCCTGCTAAATATCGTCAGAGTATTCGTGAAAATGGTTATTCTACGTAATTTTAAAATGAGTGGTACTTATAAGTACCGCCGGTAGATAAAGGGTTAATATGAGATATTTTTCTAATCAAACTTGAAATACGCTGGTGTGCAAAAATTAAGGACGAGACGGTTTTTTTTCAATATAACTTTGTACAAAAGCTTTCCAAATCAACACATTTAATACCGTAAGATCCCAATACGTAAGGACATGTGTAATGTAAGCAACACCTACTAAAAGAGAAATCAGAGGGATAAAAAAAGCTTGATTGAAAAAGTAGCATGGAGCGCAATGCGACTGAAGGTCGAAACATCCCTGTGATGGGTGTCCCAACAAGAAACATCCGGTCTTTAGTAGGGGATATGATCTCCTGACTGCTAGGCAGGTTTCACAGCGTCTGCCCATGCTGAGAATGAGGGTGTCAATGAGTTGTTGAGGCATTGCTGCCCATTCGTCTTGCAGCGCCAATCAGCTCCCGAATCGTTACTGGTGGTAAGGTACGAGCTGCCAAGCGTCTGCCTAGAAAATCCCATACATGCTCGATGGGATTGAGATCGGAGATCATGCCGGCCAATTAATACGTTCAATATCCTCACTCTCTAAGAGCTGTTCGGCAGCTACTGTGCGATGACATGGTGCATTGTCGTCCATGAAAAGGAACTGCAGACCCATAGCGCCTCTCTAAAAGACTCACATAGGGAAGAAGAATCTCGTTACGATAACGGGTCCCGTTGACTGAACCTGCGTCGAAGATGTGAAGGTCTGTACGACCACAAGCATGATGCTTCCCAAACGAGAACACCGCGACCTCCATACCTGTCCCTTTCAATGATGTTCGAGGGATGATTGCGGCTTCCCGCTCTTTCCAGATGAGTATGCGATGAGAATCGCTACTCAAACTGAATCTGCTCTCATCTGTAAAAGAGTACTCGTCCCCATTCATTGTCTCTCCAATTCCGGTGTTCCGGCACCACAGAGAACGCCTTCTCCGATGGGAAGGCGTTAAAGGTACACACCGTACAGAGCGTCGTGCAAACAGACCGCCACCGTGCAGTCTTCTGGCCACGGTAAAACGCTATATCGGTCGTCCAGTCGCCTGTGTGTCGTGTGTCTGGATTTCTCCTGCTGTCTGCCGCCTGTTTCTTCTGGCCTGTGAGACAATGTACCGGTCATCTGCGGGTGTGGTTCCTCGTGGACGACCACTACTCAACCCCCCGGATAGCTGTTCCTGTAGTTTTGAAATCGTCTCCAAAGTCGTGAAACGATGCTGTGAGTAATTCGAACTCTGCAGCCACACTTGTCACACTGCGGCGCTCCTCCAACTTCCCAATGATTCGACCTCGGGTAAAAGCATCCAGATGTCGTCTAACAGATTGATTATTCGCCATTTCTCGCTGAGGCAGCAACTCGGTGTGATTTTAACTGCTATACGGCGTGCAATCTCTTTGCCAGAAATACTGATCTTACACCGACAACATGCTTTATACTGCTCAGACACCTCCCCCATTACGTCTACCTGCATATCTGCATGTGCTACCGTACATCACCTTACTTAATCTCCCGATTGGTCTTTCTGTCCGCTCTGCCTCTTCGTTCAGCTGATATGCTAATTTTTTGACTTCGTCCTTAATTTGTGCACACCAGTGTATGATTAAAAATATATCAAATCTTTTTCACTGTATTTGAATTCGATTCTAAAAACTTTAATGTATTACAATTTGAATTCCGTGAAGGTCGTTCAAAGACCTTTTTATGTGCGTCATTTTTTATATAATCAAACCACTGTAGCCGAGTGGTCATGGTCACAAATCATGGCTAGTATTGTTTCTGTTCAGTTGTACTTTCGAGTCTTTAACTACTGAAGACTCGCCATAGAGCACAACATCTTGATAGATCAGAGATGGGCAATTGTTTGGGTTCGAAGGCCACATTGTGAAAGCAGATGACACTTGAGCTTTCGCACCTTTTTAAAATGATTGTATTCAATAGTTAATTTTATATCTCAGAAAAGGTATATAAATTGTATTATTGTAAGATTAATAAATATAAGTTAAATATAATAAGGGCAGTTTTATTCCATTTATCTATCATGCAAGTTTCCTATAATCTCTAGGGGTAAGTACATTTAATTTTGAATCAGGTTAATAATACAAATGAACTCAATCACGCTTTTTACAAATTTTTTTAAATCAGAAGAGAGATGGCTTGTTGAAATAGCAATTATATACATTCTTGGTGATCTTCAAAGAAAACTTTACTCACAAATATATCGATCCAAATATAGGAAATATGTTTTTTATTTGAATTAATGACCCGTCTTGGTGGTGTGCAAAAAAAAATCTTGCGGGCCGCTGTTTACTTACTTTGTGCCAGAGAGAGAATACGGCTGAAACTTGAAAGACAAGTCCCACTTGAACAAGAGAAGCGTTAATGTTTTAAGGAATTAAAGAAAGGTTAAAGACACTTTAAAAATTTGAATTCCTTTATTTTATTTCTTTATTTTTCTTTATTAAACTTATAAAATCTAAAAATTTTGAATAACCGGCTTCTGCCAACTATTACGTACCGGAAGTGAATACGCGATGGCTTTTTTAAATTTCTACTATTAGCTCACACTCTCTATATATTTATTTATTTATCTTCGTGGGAATTTTCAATTGTTAATAAAAATGTTTTAAAGCGCTCAATTGAGCTGAAATTTTATATACATGATTATTTGGATGACAAAACAGTTTTCGAATTATAATTAAAAAAAAAAATTAAAAACTAAAACTTATTTAAAAAGAATTACAAAATACAGCCATGTTGACATCATTTTTTGAACTTGTGTGAAAACTTGAAAATGTTTTATTCTCACTTTTAAAGCATTCATTGAACTAAACCTTTTATGTACGATTGTTTTGGATGACAATACGATACTTTAATGATAATTAATAAAACTAATTACCACTTAATGTTGTGATTCCTGTCATATGTACATACACTATTTATATTAATTGTAACTATTAAAAAAGTATCTAAAATAAAATTTTTCTTTGTTGTTGTAGAAAGTAGGAATTGACTTAATTTTTTATATTACTTGTTCTGCATATTGTTTTCATAACTCCTGAATTTGAGTTTATTGCATGGCAGAAAATTAACTCAGATTTTATTTAAATTTATAAGGATCTACATCTATTTATTATATTGTTTCATTAGAACTTAAAAATTATACAAATGTTCTAATTAATACTAAAATAAAAACCTCACGTCCACCACAACTAAAGTGAGTGCCAGTAGTCAGGATGGTAGATTTGGTTGGCTAATTAATCTACTTTCTAATTCGTTCGAAAAGTATTTTTATGGGATTTAGATAAGATTTCTGAGAAGGCTAGTGCCAAAGTTTTGACTACCCATTTTGTCACACCATGTCTCTGCGCAAGTCTTGTTGCGTGTAAAAACCGTTATCCAGTTGGATGAGAAGTGGGCCATCCCGATGTTTTTACCATAGAGTTGGGAGAGAGAAATTGTACAGGATGTTCACATACACATCACAAGAGTTTCATATGATTTTTAACCACATGAACCCAAACCAAACTATTGAAAACACTCCCATACCATGATCTGTCATTTCCAAACTTTACACTTGGTACAATGCAGCCAATTTAAGGAATACTCAATGAGCAACTTCCAAACCTAGACAAATAATTGGTCTAGGAATTGTAAAACAAGAATCTACAATGCAAAATAATTTTTCCACATATCCACAGTTTAATGACGGTGAGCTTCGAACTATTGCAATTGTTCTGGGAATTAAATTTTTATTAAGTTTTCCTTTATAACCCCTTATATATAATTATAAACATAAAATGTCCTGTTAAAAATGTCTTTCGAAACAGAAATATTTTCCAAGAATTACTTGAGAGTCTAATAATAAAATGATGTAAATAAAACTAAATTATAAACGATAAAAAGGCTCTATGAAAAATTCTTTGATTACAACATTTTCTTCTTGAATATTTTGATGTGGCTCAAACTTAATAAAATGAAGAAAGAATAAGCAACTGAAATTTTACCTTCAAATTTTATTCGTCCGGTGAGCAATACAGAAATATAATATGTTGATGCATATGTGCTGTCAATTTAACTGGGAGGTTAAAAAAAAAAATGCATTTTTCTTTGTTGAATATTTCTTTTATGCTAAGCATGAAGTAATACTGATTTTGACTATTAAGATTGTATAGAGAATGATACGTTTTCAAAAAAATGTCCTTTATAAGCTAAAATGAGATAAAAATAAATACCTGAAGGGTTGGTTACATTACAAAACAACCATTAAGATGAGTAACGAAATGATTGCTGAAATTTAATTATAAATTAGTGAAGAATGGATGAATGAATGAATGAATATTTTATCCTCTCGTTTTCGAATAAAAAAAAAAATAAGCCCTTAAACTTTCATATTAGTAGTGGAAAATATTCCTTTTGACTTTGGATACTTTCTATATTTATTTTAATATGTAGAATTCATTGAAGAATTAAGCATGACTCGATTCGTAGAGTGATATTATCTCTTCAGTAAGTACTATACTATTGGTAATCCTTCTGAATTTGATACTTCCCCATATAAATCAAATGAAATTACAAAGAGGCTGAAATAGTGTATTTTGAGACGGACATTTACAATCACAAGATTCTTAAACTCCAGAAAGCATATTTCCACAATAAGAATTTTTCTTCTTTTTCTTAAAGCAAATTAGTGTTTAAAAATTGAGAGAATTTTTCATATTCAGTCGATTTTTTAAAAAAGTACCGCAGCAAAGGTAAAACCAATGCTTACAAATAACAAAGTAATTTTTTTAGGAACGATTACGCAAATGTACTCAACCTCCAATTTCTGCTCTTTTTGTTTGAATACCTTGATGACTTCTTTTTTTTGTTTTTTTTTAAATATTCCTAGATATTATATCGGACTGTTAAAAGGAAGTAACCACCAACGAACAGAGTTAGACTATAGATGGAGACTTGAAGCAAGGAAGTTTCAAGCTCAGATTGCTAACTATAATGCAAATGTTTTGCTAAAACTCATGAAAATAGCTTAAAAGCACTAATAGAAGGCATGGAAAGGTCAATCAAGAACCATGGTGACAGTAAAGCTTTATATTGTTCAGTTAAGAGAAGGCTTAGCAAGATTGTTTATCTTCTGTTCTAACTACTTCTCAGAAACTTTTGAACTTCATTCGGACGTAGAGATACAAGTTTTATTGTTACTGTTCACAGAAAACTACGTGAAGGAAGTCTGTTAGCATTCCTCTCTGTTATGTTTACACAAAAATCTGTTTATCGTGTAGCGGATATAATCACGGCCTTTTATCAATCCTGCAGAAAAAAATACATCAAGATTATACATCGTTTTATTAGAGAATCCTTTTCATTTAAGGAACTATGATTTATGCAAAATGGAACTATTAATTAAAAATCAAGTGAGTTGAGTTCGCGAGCAAGAGAGAAAAAAGAGAAGATGGTAATTCGTATTATTGTTGTTAGATTAAAGCATTAAAGTGGCACATTTAAACATCAGTGTTCCTGAAAAAGGGATTCAATGCCTAATGGACTTCAAGGAATACCGCCGAGTATCTGCATTTATTGATAAATTACCACTTTTCCCCCATTATCAGTATTTAGAGTAGATTAATAGTGACTTGCTTCTTATTATATATATAGCGGAATTAATCCTGGACAATGTAATTGATTTAAAAGATAAAATAAAAGTTATAATTTATAATGATGCTAATCCTTCAGTAAATGCTGACACCAACGCGAGTGGAGGTTGGCTACAAGTTAGGTGTATAAAGTATCAACAATTGAACAAAAATTTGTAAGAAACTTTGTGACTGAGCTTTACCGCGTTTTTTCCCTATTAATCCTCTTGGGAATCTTTGGGGCCAGCATTGAGTTAATTCACAGCCAATCCTCACAAGAAGAAACCGCGATATTCAGATTAGTTGGTATATATATTGAAGGTTGGGCCGTGGGTAGCCTAGTGGTTAGAGCATCGGACTCCCAGACCGGAAGGCCTGGGTTCGATGCTCGATGTCACCAAATACCCTCCGAGTGCACACGGAGTACGTGCTCGTTAAATCAGTGGGTCCGTAGTCTTGTGGGCTTATTCACTAGCGCAGGAACTGGAGAATATTTCCCTCCCCTTCTGTTCACTTACTGCAGAAATTGTGGAGGTGGAGATAGAGGTCGTGTCGCCATCTATCGTCCCTTCGGGGAAGTTTCACTGAGCTTAAATCGCACTGTCACCTGTATGGTGCTCAAGGTCAACGACAGGCGTACCTCTTGCCCATGCCACGATGAATTTCGTGGGCCTCGTTCTGACTACGTCAGACAGGTGGCATTAGCCACAACAACAACAACAGGTTTTGTAATCGCGAGGAAAAAGGAGAAAGGAAGCTAAGATGCTGAACGCCGTGAGCTGATGGTAAGACATTAAACTTAGAAGCGTAATTATAGAACTGGCTTTAGAGAGGTAAAGAAATTAAGGATTCATAGGGATAACTTTGCTTAAAGATAAGTGGTTAGGATTCCAGGCGCCTATTTACTTAGAATTTCGGGAATTTACAGGATCACTCCTGATTGCCTTCCTATAGTAAGATTTGTGTTGCTCAATATATTTAGACAAAATTAAATTTATTTTATGATGGCTAACTTGGGTGATCAATCCTCCCACAAATCTAGGTCACGTAGATGAAGAGATGGTACCCCCAGCAAGGGGTATCACACCTTTCTATTCATTGACGATTTCAGATTCAATTTAACCTGTTAGTCCTCGAAGTACCTTGAACTGAAAGATACTTTGAGTATTAATTCAGAAGATACCTGATTTATATATAAATGGAGTGAGCCAGGGTCTCATTACATCTCCTCAACATCCAAGAAGCGAATGGCATTGCAGCAGATGTTTGATGATCTAGGTAAGAAAGAATCAAGTTAGGCGAGCACGTAACTCCATGTCTTTGACAAGTATTGGGATTGCTATGATTTATATGGATGGAATATTGGAATCTGTGTTCGCTTTTTAAGGGACTCTCAGTTTGGCTGTTATTTCATTTTTACTGTTATAAAACTACTCCTTGTAGGCGAATCAGTTAATGGATTTTTACAAAAAGAGGGTTATTTGCCAGAAGGATAATACAGACAGAATTTCGTGGTTTAACTCTAAAGAACATATTTAGAACTATTTTTAAAGGGTAATTACAACTCTCCATTATCAGTCATAGAGTCATTCAGGGTATGAAAATGCAAATTTTGTAAAAGAGTGACTAATTGCTTGAGGGATTTATAAACCATTTCCTTCTAAGCATGAATTTATGTTGTGGAAATTGTATAATTGCAACAGGAGACCATAGTTTCTACTAACCCATTTCTTTTGTTCCATCTTTTAATTTTTCTTTTAGACTTTCTTGCGCTGGTGAACTTATAAACGAAGACTATGCGTGGGTGTACATGATATTTTTTGTTTTATGTCAATTTGCGTATATACTAATTTGATTAAAATCTGTAGAGAACTTCTAGAATTAAAAAACTCCAGTAGGAAAATGCTTTTAGCTTTTTTTAAAAATATCAGTGAATAAACGACACACAATAAAAATAGCAAATATTTAATTTTTTGCCACAAAAAGAGGAGGTGAATAAGAGTTTTTTTTAAAGAATAGCAATTATTGTATCTAAATATAAATATTTTTAACTCTCAAAAAATATTTCATCTATACACAAAGAGTTAAAAAAAACTATTTTTGGAGATATCCTCTCTGAAACTATTAATAACTGTAGTATTCTTTTAGTTTTGACAATGTGAGGCATTAAGTTAAGCATCGTTATCAAGTAGAACATCGAAAGAAAAAAAGTCGAGTAGCATCGATATGTAAACTTTATTTTCCCCATTTTTTTACATAGCTGGCTATGTATCATACAATTAACTAAGAAATGAATGAAATGCAGTGATCCTTAAATCGGGATCTTTTTTCATTCAGTATGGTGTGTACTTTTTTTAAAACCATGATTTACATTAGAGTAGTGATTCCCAAACTTAATGTGCCCATTGTCAGTTTTTATACGAAACACTTGGCCATGAAACAACAAATAAAATAATACTTTTTTCAAAGAATGGTAAGAAAGTTATAAATTTTACTTTGATGTTTTGAATGGTAAATATTGACCTAAAAATAAAATATTATAAAGTTATAATATATAAAACATCGTAATACATAAAGTAATATTTTTCAAGTTATAAATTTTGTGTTACAATATTGAAATACTTTTTTTAATGAAATGATTATCTTCATATGAATGCAAAGGATAGTATTGCCAAGTGTACAAAGTTACGAAAAATTTGTTAAATTTACAAATCGAGATTGTACGCAAAACAAAATTAAGAAACTGGGACTTTCTCGATAACTTAAAACAAGCAAAATTATTTCGATTTTCGAAGGAACATTATTTTCAAAAACAAAAAGACTCTATAAAAATTATATGTCACACAATCTATATACTTTTCTTAATTTACTATAATACAAAATGTTTAAATAAGTAAAATAAATTTAGAAGTATAGGGATTTGAAAAAGTGTACTTCAAAAGGTACTTTCGTATATATGTTATTGATTAGTTATACATGTATTTTTCCTTTTATTCCAAGTAAAACCACAAAATATGCTGTTTTAGTTACAAAATTATACCTTTATTTAAATGCTTTTAACACTTAGAAAACTTTTTCAAAAATCTGAATCTTGTTTTTTTGAAATTTTGATAAAAACGTTTTTTTTCTTTAAAAAAAATGTTTTAAAAATAAAAATACTAACGTGTGTTAGGAATTAAGTTAGTAGGATTAAATATATACATTATTACTATACAAAAACTCATACCAAGTTTCACTAAAATGTAATAAATAGATTTTTCTACGGATGCACCTAAAATCAAGAAAAACACATTTTGAGTAAAATGAAAAAAAAAAAAGAAACTAAATAAAATGGTATAGCTTACTAATAATTGATATTGGAAATTTCCAGATTTGTATTCCTCATGTATGAACCCTTCTAAGCCATCTTTATTCCTTTTATTTTGTCTTTCAATAGTCTTGGCCTCTTTACTGACTTTTTGAACTGTATTCTCGGCTGGCTTCACAAATTCTAACTTAGTCAATATTTCGAAGACCTTCACAGATGTTAATCCCAGGATTTATTTTTAGTACTCTTAATACTTTTGTTCTTGCATGTGCCACTTCATTAAAGCATATCACTGCGTCCATTATACCAATTTGCAATTTTTTTTGTTCACAAATGTGTTTTTTGGATTCCATACACAATTATTGAAGCTTACATTTGGATTCTTCGAACGATCATGCAAACATTTTAGTAAAAGTTCTTTTGCAGTTATATATAATTCCCTAAATATATGTTTGAAAATTATGTATATGTTTGTAATTATGTTTTTAATCGTAACAAGAACTGATTCTGGGAGGGAATGTTTGTAGATGTACTTTACACCAGATACAAGACATTTGTTGTAACTGCAATAGTTGTTTACATCTTAAAACTACAATTACTCGGGTATTAAGTTTTAAACCTATATATATATATTATATATTTTTGGAATCAGCATTAAATAGACTTTTTTAAAGATAAAAATTGAAAAATCGATTTTTTGAAGAGATTAACTCTTAACTTCCCAATTTTTTAAAATTTCTATGAAAAAATTATATCAGTTAGTTCTCAAGTAATAATAAAAGGGAAAAATATATATAAAAAAAATTAAGCTTTTTTAAATTGAATTTCAGACATTTTTTTGTTTGTTGCAGAAGTGCAACATTGCGCAGTAGTGCTGTAAATTACAAATTTTTTTATGAGGATTTTATAAAATGTTTAAATTTCTTACTTGGTAATTTATTTCGTCAATAAACAAGAGGAACCATAAAATATAATGGATTCTTTTTATAGCAAAAACACAGTTCATGAGGGATCAGAGATTTTTATACCTGTTGTAATTTCTGGAAAAATGTACCTCCATCTAGTGACAAAATTAGCTGGTATTTCGTTGCAGTAACCTTTTTTTTTCAGGTAAGTGATTTGTTGGTAATTAAAAAAATATTGAGTCTGTTAAACTAAAATAAATCATGTGTTGCAGAAATGCAACAGTGGTAAGTTAAGGGTTAAGAACGTTTTGGTTCTCTTAAATTGTTGTTTAAAAGTTCAACTTTTTTATAAAGCCAAGTTTTAGACAAGTTGTTGCATGTAACAACGGGATTTCTTTCCTATTTAAATCTTCACAGACTCTTCGACTCATTCGAATCTTGTCGTTTATTGTATTTTATATACCTCTATCAATAGTATTTTACTCTAAAATTTTTAATTTTTCTCTAAATTTTTAATACATCAAAAGTATTATGAAAGTTAAAATCACTCACATTTTATCTTTCATAATAATGGAAATGTGTTACAAATACTTTCTTTACTTTGTATTAAATCTTTTGCGGATCTCCTAACATTGTCCATGCATCCCTAGATTAATTTTAAGTTTCTACGGACAGCAGTCATAAGGACCGTTAGCGGTCCGTAAGAACCACTCTGATTATCTATGCTTTAGAACAGTGGTTTACAAACTGTGTTTCAAGGAACCCTTTGTTTCCACGAGGCATACTCAGGGGTTCCACGAGCCACAATAAGAAATCAAAAAGAAAATTATAAATGTGTATGCAAAATGAATTCACGTTCTCTATGAAATTTTATACCCACTGAAATTTAAAGCTCATTCCGTCATTCAGAAATTGAAACTTTTTCTAAATAATAACGGTATTTTGCACAATACTTTTAAAACTTTTATTATAATATTATAAAAGAATATTAAAGCGTGTTTTATTTTTATATAGTACCTACACTAGATTGTAAATATTTTGTTTCTTATCCCGGGTTCTACGAGATAACTGTGTACTCGTTATTAATATGTCTTGCAAAATTAAATAGTTTTCCAATGGAAAATACGCCTTTCGATATTTCTTTAAAAACACCTACAATAAATGAGGGGGACAACTTATGGACCTTTCAACAGATTCGATGTCAAAACTAAACAAGAATTTAAACAAGAAAAGCTCCTAAATCTTATGTTGCAAATGCATCCAAAATACACAGTATTGCTCTAAAATTTTAATGCCATTCGAACAACGTGTATAAGTGAAAAATATTTCTCACTATAAGTAGCTACAAAAACCAAGTATAGATATAAATTAAGCTCAGAGTAGGTAATCCAATTACAGCTAATTACGTAGAACTAGACTTCGACAATTTGTCTGAAAAAATCAAGCATATATCCCAGTTAATAAAAATAATGCATGAGGAGGGGTGACACATGGATCACAGTTGATATTATTAATGAGTAAATTATATTAAAAGTAGATTAAAATTTATAATGATAGATGCAATACTTTTTTTAATTGCCCTCACAAAAGTATCTATAAGAAATGATGATCTTCTCTTTAAATATTATTTAAGAAATATATTTCTTCTAAGTGTGTGTGGTAATAGGTTCCCTGAAAACACCTTCTAGTTTTAGGGGTTCCGTGAGTTGAAAAAAGTTTAAAAGATCATTGTTTTAGAGCAGCAAGAACTTTTTTGCACTCTAAGTGACTACCTCTGTTTTATATATTTAAGTACCTTAAATTTTGCCTATTTAAATAAAAATTTACATATTAAAATATAAAAGAACTAACTTTGCAATGCATTTCATAGTTCTTAAGAAGAATCCAACTCATATAAGTAGTTTTTAAAAATAATTTCTGAAACTAGACCACTGTTATGTAGCCTATATGAGCCATATTGCATTAATAGTTTGATATTTGTTATCATTAACTTTTTTAAATGTTAGTATAACTCGTCTTAAATATCTTTATTCTATCCCATCATTATATATTCACATAAACAATTTCTTAAAAATGGAAACAAAGTTGTTGAGTTGTATTCTGAAACAAAATTCTTCTTCAGCAGCACTACACTGCTGTCGCCATGAGTTTCCTCCATCTGTTATTTGGAGCGAAAGATTGCTAATAGTTCACAATCCCAGATCCTTAAGTTTTCTCTCAACAGAATCAACCTACCTGATGGGGAGCCTTCCTCTTTTTCGTGTACTTTAAATTTTTGAAAATGTCACTATAGTTGGGAACAATCCTCATATCTAAATAAGTGTCCAAGCCATTTAATGTGGCTAGCCTTTATAACTTTGACTTAAATCTTCTGTAAATTTCATAATTATATTGCATTCCATTGACATCATTTTGCTTGACTGCACCCAAGATATTTCGGAGTATTTTTATTTCAAAAATCAAAAGCTTAATCTTTTTCAGATTTATATAATGGCCAGCACTCGCTACCATACAAAGAAAATTGGAAATAAATTTGTGGAAAGAATTCCAAAATTCAAAAGAATTTTAAATTTATTGTTACAGTTTCAATATTGGACAATTTCAAGAGAGGTTCACTTGTTTTACCTTTTGTCAACATTCATCACATTAAAAGTCGAAGAAAAAATGGAGAGAATTTGCAGAGTTATATATTTGAAAAAGAAAAAGTCCCTTTGACAGGGTATTTTGA
The DNA here is from genome assembly GCA_019973935.1 of Trichonephila clavipes. NCBI lineage: Eukaryota > Metazoa > Arthropoda > Arachnida > Araneae > Nephilidae > Trichonephila > Trichonephila clavipes. The sequence continues at coordinate 3,326 of BMAU01016487.1, read as the reverse complement.
AGATTCAGGACAAAGCCGTTTTTGTAAGGAATCTTATTCTTTTTGCTTAGATAAATTCGCTGAAAGAATTTTCTCTTTCACTCGTTTCAGCAGTTGACAGCATTAGTTGAAGAATATAACACTCAAATACTTTTAAAGACAGGCGTTACTTTGTCCGTCTATAATGTCACTTTCCAAGGGAAGAGATCAATAGTTATTGAAAAAAATATCGAGCAAAAGAAGTTTTTTCAAGAACACATTATATTTTCTCCTTTTTTCTCCTCTTTGTTATCCCAGATCAAGAAAACCTACAAAAAGTTTTATACTTATGAGAAGTTATTAAACTTTAATGTAGCTTTAATACTCATTCAATCTAATGGGCAAAATAGTTGAGTAAATGAATAATTTATGATGAAAAAATGAATTTATATGCATCTCAAATACATTCGTCGATAAAACAGAGAACTAAAAAGAAAAAAAAACGCATAATGAATTATAATTTTGAGCATGGGATAAGTATATTAGCATTTGTCTCTAGTGTTTGTAAATAAAACATATTTGTTTTTTATTTGTATATCAATAATTACATATGTGTATATTATCAATAATTATATGAAATAAATATTTTAGCATTTCAGAAAGTTCGCGTACTTTAATTCTTTTTGAGGAATGTAACACACGCACGAGCGCTCACCTCATTATTCATAACTCCAATATACTCATATAAAAACATTTTAAGTTCTTAAAAAACTGTCCGATGCTATATTTGTTTCCCAAGTATGAAATAAATCCAATTAAATGAATTATATTTCTCGAAACTATAATAAAAAAGCATACTAATTGTTCAAACCTTTGAATCAATTTAAATGTATGTGAAATTTTTTTTAAAACATAAAACGGATTTTGGATGAAAATAAATTAGGTTTTGTTTGATTTTGTAAATCAGTTTTAGGTAGATGTTTTACGCGTTTTGTTTGAAAGATTATGTATTTTGTATGGTGAATAAGTCAAATAATTTCCAAGGCTTGACTCATCTTATTTAAAATGGGTCAAGCTTATTTTAGTTACGTATTTTAATTATAGAAATTAAGCTTCTTTTAATTATACGTTTAATGTATTCCTTTTACTGTTCAAAGTTAGAATACTCTCTCTCTCTCTATTTTATGGCCATATATTTCCCTACAACATTTTAAAGTAATATAAAGGAAATATTTAATTACAGTAATATTCAAAAAGTTAAATTTATACGATTTTCATACATTTAAAAACAAGCATTTATTACTCAGAATATCATCAACTGCTATTAATTGTTCCAATACATATTTTTTTCGTTTAAAATGCTCATTTTTAGTGAGTGTCACTCTTTTGAATAATTTCTGGTGTTCTGAATGTTAGTGTTGGAAATAATTCTTTAATGTACCAGTGAGATACACAAAACTTTTACTTTATGTTTATGCCATTAGAAAAAAAAAATACTAATTTTCTTATTCTTGAAGAGTCTTTAAACAGAAAATATGTTATTTTAAGAATGCATTATTTTTCAGAAATATTATATTCTAATTACGAATTTTGTATTTTAATAGATGAAAATTTAGGTAATTCTAATTAATTTTTATTTAAAGGATATCAAAGAAAAGTAAGATTTTGTGTGGAGTCAGATTATATCACAATATTTTAACAAATTCAGTCTGATAATATAGTGGTAGAATAGCTTAATTCTTAATGCCGTTTATGTATATATATATATAGGTTAAGGTGTTAAGGTATCCGAACACGTTGAAAATAACCAAATTTGGACAAGACCAATATTTTTGTTTTCTATTTTATTTAATACATCTGTATGTTGGCTTTACAAAGCATACTTTGTTTTGATTCTATGCTTCTTAGAGGCCAAGTTACAATCAATTTTATTAAGTTAGAAAAACCGGAAGTGGGTCTTTGATCTACCAGAAGTGGGCATTTAAATTGTTCGAAATCTATTATGGCGAGTCTGATCACACAAAATATTACAAATGTATTTCTATAAAACTTTTGCACCTGATATTTATGTTTTTTTCTAAAGAATTTACTAAAATATTTCTTATAGTATGAATATTATTTGAGTTAGGGCATGTTATTTAAATATTGGTCTCATAAAAGCGTTATTTTCTTATAACGTTTACTCAATCATCTGTAAAAAGTTTCAAATTTTAATAAAACATTAAAATTTTAGTACATTTTCAGATAAATGCCTCTAGATTGTTTTGGTAATTCTTTTACTAATATACGTTTATTAATTTTTTCTAATTGCTTTGAAGTTTTACAAAAATATTGCTAAAATTTCACATATAATTGTGATTTTTATGACATTTCGGCAATTTATTGAAATATTGTTGATTAAATATTAGTATTTATTGGTATTGAATCCTGAAAAAGCCTTTATGTGTTTAAATATGTTATTTTGTCAAAAAGGACTCTGAACGTGTTCGGATACCTTAAACTTAAATATTAACAATGAAGATTAATCTTATTCTTCAATTAAATTATAACATTCTGGTATAATCAATACCAGAACAGATTAAATATGTTGGAAACTGTTTAACTCTCAACCGGATTCTTGCAAATAAAGATTATAATAATTATTTTTCTTGGGATTTCTAAGCAAAACATTTCATTAGCAGGAATATATTCAAGTATACGTGGTATTTCATTTTGTACATTTACAGCGTTCTCTGTATCTAGTCTCCTTTATAAAAAGCAAGTCTATTCACGTCTTTCCCAAATAACAGATATTTTACCCCATCTGTTACATCACACACATTTCATTTCTTTTAACCTCGAATTCTTCAACAGTTTTCCCCTCTATTGCTGTGCAACGCTTAGCAAAAAATAACTCATTGCCTTCTTTGTTTTTATTAACTTTAGAAATATATCGATAGCACAAAATTTTTAAAAAACAATTTCTTTATAGAAAAATTATTTGTTTATTTAATTAATTTCTTTTTTTCAAATTATAATAATAGTTTGGAAATGGATTGCTTAGGAATTATTTATTTTCTTATTAGTTACAAATATCGCAAGGGGAACAAGAGTAAAAATATGTAGACTTTAACTCTTAGATTATTTTTCAAAATCATTTTTTATTTCTTCTTGAAAAATGATTGGAAATTTTCAATAACACTGTTTCCTCATACCACTTATTGTGTGTGTGAACTGTGTTTCCAGGAAATAAAAACTTCATTCCTCAAACGTAATTTAAAAATTATATTTTTGAATTTCATTAAATGATAAACTGGGAAGAAAGACGTACTAAATGATGCAGAAATAATTGTATGTGTATAATGAAACTTTTACTTTTTCACTGTTAA
>BMAU01016486.1:0-60315 GCA_019973935.1 Trichonephila clavipes | reverse complement strand
ATGTTAAGGGGACTTGGTACCCTAAAAATCACAAATCTATCGTTTTTTTTTATTTTCATTTAATCTTATTCTTTGCATTATTATATTTAGATTGATATATCACTTGTGCATGTCGGAAAGTTAGAAGTTGAATAAAACTTCATTTGAAAACAAATTAGGCAATTCAGGCACACCCCCTTTTTAAGAAAAAAAAGCTAAAAAATGCGTTATGATAAAAAAATCTATTTTATAAATAGAAATAATAACTATAAAAAAGAATGTGTAGTATTAAAAGCAGTATATTTCCGAGGCAATCCAATAATGTAATTTTTCTTCCTCGTGAAATGTGTGCATGTAAAATTTTTAAATTAAGGCATTTTATATTAATAATTTTATAATTTCAGTTCTTATTCCTGATATATTTTTCTTACAAATGTAATACTTTAATATTATAAGAAGAAAAACAGCTAAAATTTCTGTCGTGACAGAAAAAAAATTTTTTTAACGTTTTTCTTGAATTTTCTTGTGCAATTAGTACTCTCTAAAAGTTGATCATTTATAAAAATGTGTGGGTTGAAAACATATCAAAATACAATTATTTTAAAGAAAAACGTATAACTAATATCTTACAGTGGTATTTTAAGTTTAATTAAGATTATAATAATTATTATTTCAGAATTATAAACTTTAAACTGGTTTTCCTCAGTTTGTGTTTTTCGAAACCTTAGTGCATTCAAAATGCTACTCCTTCGACAATTATTTACCAATCACTTCCATTTTTTCTCTGCGTGTTAAAAATAAAGCATGAAATAAAATTAGGGATCCGTTTTGCTATAAACTGAATACTTTTAAAAAAATAAAATGTAAGACATGTTGGCTTTTTCTTTGATTTTTAGCCTGTATATCAACATTTTATTTTTTTTCTCGAAAACGAATGAAGCTATTCTAAAATCGATCCCTAAAGTTGTTTAGGACATCCATAAGAATATTATAAAAAATTTCATGTCAAAAAAATAATTTTTACAAAAGGAGTAGGATTTTAAAATTTTCCCAATTTTCTTCAAAATTTTAAATTTTTAAAATTGTGTGAATAATATATGAAAATTTTCATCTGGTAACATTTTCTTGAATAGAAACATTGTATAAAATGCTAAAATATAATTTTTAAATGCGTAAATAAAGAAGTTTGCTCAAAGGGTACCAAGTCCCCTTAAGAAAGAAACTGGAAATTGTTTTGCAGGAATAACATTTTCCAACACAGTTTGAGTCGAAGTTTTTATAGAAAAATATCGAAAGTTTTTTTTCCCCTTCGTTTAAAACTTTTCGTTTGAAAATAATTTCGATCTCTTCGGTCAGATAAGCGCTAATCGTCTTGGGATCATATTTTAAGTGATTCCATTCACAGATTACCGTTTCGATTTTTAAATAAACTTACTTTGTTTTAAAATGGAAATTTTTTCTCATTAATAGAAACTGGACATTAAAGTTTCCCCAATTTGTTGAAAGTAGGACCGAAGTGTTTAATATTTGAAATATTCATGTATCAAAAATTACAGACCTGCGGATATTATCCCTTATTGTGCGTTCAGTGTTTTTGATGTATGATTTCCTTGATGGAGACGAATATATTGTAAATGCACACACATTGAGAAAATAATAGTGTGATTTTATTAAGCAAATGTCTTACTTTATTGAAATGGAACGTAAGAGATTGTGTTGCAATTTTAATGTCAATATTGAAAATTTGTAAGTAAAGTTATATTAGATTTCGAATTTTATTTAGTCATGTAATGAGAGAGTTTCTTAACGCTCGGCTATTGGCTACGGGCCTTGCAATTAAAACTATGCTCATGTGACCAGGGTAACACATAAAAAGGCACAGCCCCTCTCATTCCATACCATTTCTTTCAATATGTTTAATGTTCATCAACCCTCTACACAAATGCTTCATTTACACTAAGCCTAGAACTAATGGCATGAAGGCAAAGAATCCATGACCCTAATCTCTTAGATGCAGCTGCCATCGAATTTCCTTCCTATATCATTGATTTGTTTGTAAATCCATAAATAGATTTTAAAAGTATTGAAAGAGGGGTGTCAATTCAAGTGTCTTCCTCGTCACTTGACAGTTGCTCAAAATTACGAGATCCATCATCATAATCTGTTATGTACTTTTGAAATATGATAATGAACAGGTATTCATGCAGTGTTTCTTAAAGTTTTAATATTCGCGACTCAATACACAATCTTTTTTCCTCGCTTTCCCACCCATATAATAACAATGTATTGAATTCAATAATAATATACTTTGAAGCTAAGACTGCATGAAATGACCTTAACCTCTTAAGTGCTGTGGCGTATATAAATGTTTCGCTCTAACAAAGCGTTAATATCCCCGTGTAAAAATACGTTCTTCCGATCTTTCTTCTGCACTGCCAGGCATAAAATTGTTCCAAATGCTTTGGAAAGCAACAAAATTCCTTGACAATGTTTGTGAAGAATTTATTTATTTCAGATTATGATTATTTCTCTTTATCTTCTCTCTCTCTCTCTTTTGCGTCTTTATTCCTCCCCCTAATTCATCTGATACGCACGCTAAAGAGGAAAATTGCCGGCATTGGGAAACGAATCGCATAATTTTTAGATAGCAATTAAAGGATTATTTATAAACCATACGATTTGTAAAGATAAGTGTTAATTTTTTTATATAAGTTTATAAATGACACTTGGAAGGATTCACTGATAATTATTAAACTTGTTCTTAATTTAGTATTGTTTAATTATATAATATATTGTGCAGTATTGATACATTTATAATATGTATTATATATAATTTTTTTATGTCAGAATGTATTCTTTTGTTTACATTCAGTAAATTCCATGGTACCTCTGCCGGCCACCGTAAGTTCAACACCAAGATAGACAAGAGATAGCACAACAAAATTTATTTTATAGATAACATGTTGACCAAGAACCAAATGATTAAATATATAGACTTCTGTGAAGTTTGCTTCCTGCCAGAATCAGTAGCCAGATTAGCCGCCATTGTTGGAGATCTCCGCTGCCACACGCCTCGGCATTGATTCAAAGAAACTTTCGTTGTGTTCATATGGGGTACAGAAGACGAAGCAGCTGCCACACGTTGCCAAAGTTGATCTGGTGTGGCAACCAGGGTTGCAATCTGGGCCAATCGTTGAGCAACCATGGACCGCATGTTTTCTATCGGCGAAAGATCCGGAGAGCGAGCCGGCCAGGGAAGCAATTCAATCTGGTGAATGACGAAAAAACTTTGGACAATGCGTACCACGTGTGGTAACGCATTATCCTGTTTAAATATAGCTGTGGCCAAGCCCTGAAGGTAAGGAAGGACAACTGCCTCTAACACCTCTAAGATGTAGCACTGGCTGTTTAAAATACTGGCACTGCGTACTAAAGGAGTGCGAGAGTGCTAGCCAATACCGCCTCATACCATAATACCCGGTGCAGGACCAGTGTGGCTGTGCATAACGCAGCTGTTCAGCATCCTCTCTCCATGGTGTATCTAATGTTAAGGAAACCCTATCATTTTGGATGAGAGTGAAAGTTGTATTGACGTCGAAGTCTAGGGCAGCCCGAGAGCTTTTGGCGACGGACATCTTCATTTCGAACCTCGGTTAAGTAACAAAAATGGTACTTGAGCGTGCATTTACTCTCCTTACCACGATATCACACCAACGGGAAGATTTTATGCCTCGATAGATTTAACTTGATACGTCCTTCTTTACACGGTGGGAATTTAATGCCCCCAGGACTCGCACCGGTGAAACGCTGGACACGAGCTCCTATCCCTAACCACTAGACTAGAGCGGTCGTCAGTAATCTTTAAAGAAAGGTCCTCATATGATTCAGGAGGTATTATTTTTTCCAGAATATGCCATTCTGCAGGACGATGATTCATCGATTCATGCAATGACTTCTGGCTGCCAAAAAGTGATTTAAAGATAATAAAATAAATTGATTTATATTTAGTGAATATATAGATCACACACACACACACTTGTTATTTTAGTATACTGAACCAAAACGCATTTTCCTTTCTTTTTTTAACAAAACTCTTTCTTACTGAGACACTACGATTTCCTCAAATTTTTTCAAGTAGTTTTTTAAAGAAATTATTGAATCCATTCTGTAGGTTTTATGCCTGGAAAATTGTTTTCTCAAAAGCTGCCAATAGGATGTTCTAAATTGGTTAAAAGTGCTTTTACAGATAAAATTTGGGATATTACTCAATTTAAAATAAAATGTGCACCTGTTTGATCTATTTTTTTCTCTTTTAAAAATGGCCAAATAATGATTAAATTATACATTAAATATTTAATGTATTTAACAGTGATAAAATTGTTTCATAAAGCTTTATTGATTGTATACTGGTATTTCATTCCTAACCAAGTAGCTATTATCATGATCAAGTGACGAGAATGACTTTTGAAATGTTATCTGCTTCTAGATAATTCCACACTTCCACAATATGCCAATTTGTGAACTTAGAACATCGACCGATTTCATGTTTATCAGCACTTTTGAATGACGTGTATTAACTTCCCACTGGACTCGAGCCACGACTCAACACTACCGGAAATGATTAGTATGTTATAACGCAGCGTTTCTCAAACTCTGGGGGTGCCCTCCTTGGGGGGCACGAAAACTCCACGAGGGGGGTGCGAGCATATTGAAAAGTCGAAAACAAAAGGATTAAAAAAATTGTTAATTTACTGAAAGTAAGCAAGCAAATCGTTCTGACGTAATACAAATAATATACACATTTACATTGATATACTACACTTATAAATGTATCAATACTGCACAATGTATTTTACAATTAATTAACCAATAATAAGTTAAGGACAAATTGAATAATTAGCAGTGGCCCCATGGACTTATCACATATAAAATTGTATACAAAGATTAACACTTATCTTGACAATTTGTACTGTTTATAAATAAACCTTTCCCTTTTGATTAATAGTTAAGTGATTCTCTGACCAATGCCTCCCTTTTCCACTTGGGCGCGCGTATGGGATGTATTGGGAGGACTGGACAAGCAAATAACATTAAATAAGTAAAGCCTTCGCAGACGTTGCCCAGGTCCTTTTATTGCATTCCAAAGCCTTCGATATAATTTTATGGATAGCATTGCACAGAAAAGATCATACTTCGGAAATACGTATATATACGTTCAGGGAAATAACCGTTTTGACTGAGCGAGACGCTTATACACGCTAGTGGCACTTGCGAGGTTAAAGTCATATCGTAGTTTAAGCATCTAAGTATAGTATTATTCAATTCAATACATTTTTATTGTGAGGGGGGCGATGAAAATTATGATTAAATATTGGGCCGCGAATATTGAAACTTTCAGCACTGTTATAACGGCTTATATGGATTATTGAATCGGATTACTTAACAACTGAATTTGATTAGCTATTTTTTTTTCTACGTGTTAGAGATTTATTTTGATTTCTAAGACCAAAAATAATTATACAGAGTGTTTTTTTTTCAGGTATAGAAGTTTAAGTTGGCATTACTTTCCAAGATGGCGACCGATTTAACAGCTGTCAAGTGATTTATTCTCAGTTTTGTTTGGCAATTCATCACAAATAGACTAACGCCTTAACAACGCTTTCAAATTGTACAATTTTATTTCGAAAATAATGGTCGATTTTATAAGCAAATTTTGTTTAGCGATGAAGCGCACTTCTGGTTGAATGGCTACGTCAACAAACAAAACTGCCGCATTTGGAGTGAAGCTAATCAACATGTGTATGTCGAAGCACCGTTACATTCAGAAAAACTGACTGTTTGGTGCGTTTTATGGTTCTTCAAAAACGATGAAGGCCACAACGTTACAGTCAATGGTTATCGGTATAGAGCCATGATTACTAACTTTTTCATTGATGAATTGAACAATCATGATGTCCAGGAGCTGTGGTTCCAACAAGATGGAGCAACATGTCACACAGATCGTGCCACACTCGATTTATTGAAAGACACGTTTGGTGACTTCCTAATTTCACGTTTTGGACCTGTGAATTGGCCTCTAAGATCTTGTGATTTAACATCCCCAGAAATATTTTTTGTGGGCTATGTTAAGTCATTGGTCTATACGGATAAGCCACAAACGCTTGACCATTTGGAAGACAATATTTGCCGTGTTATTGCCAATATACGGCCACAAATGTTGGAAAAATTCATCGAAAATTGGTCGTCCAGATTGGACTACATCCGACCCAGCCGTGGCAATCCTATGCCAGAAATCATATTTAAAATGTAATGCCACAAGATTATCTTTCGAATAAAAAAATTCATGTCAATCGAATAATACATCGTTGTTTTATTCCAATTTAAAGGTCTATACCTCTCAAAAAAACACCCTTTACAAACATCCCTAAAGTTTGCAATAAGGCTTCATGTTTAAAATACATATATATTTGAATATCCATAACACGTGCAATACAAAAATAAAAATACAACATAGAATAGAAGAATGACAAAAAGTACTTGAAGTCCCATAGAATGTCTTTCTTAAATGTGGGAAATACTATACATATATTAGCTTTTACCATAATGCTTCGAGATAAAACCAACAAAATTTTATTAATAACTATTCACTGATCGCAATTTGTAAAAGAAAAGAAGCAAATATTAAATATATTATTTAAATTTTTATTCTGTTCGGTCAAATTCTGTAAAATTCAAGAAATGCACAGGGGGACTTTTCTGTTAGAAATAGGAACATGGATTTTAAATAATTATACTTAGTTATTAAGTGTCTACTTACTTAGAATTAAATGACTTATTCAGTTAAGGAAGAAATAGAAAATTAAACCAACACTAATTTTAAATAAAGAAACGTAAGTGAATAATATCTAGTACCTCGTGTTTGTAAGTACTAAATATGCATATTTGTTTAAAATTTTCAATAACTTTTAACATTATGAATAAAAGAAGTATGTGTGCCGTATATATTATTAATTTAATGTAATATAAAATAATTTTCCTTGTGACGTTTACTATTAAAAATCCTGCACTTGATAGTCTGAATAATTATCGTCATTTTTATATTAAATCCCAATAAGTCAGGACATTAGTTACATTAGCTTTTCTTCTGATAAATCTATAATTGCATTTTTAGAACTTTTCCAATAAAATTAACGTAAGATAACGTCAAAAAAAGAAAAAAATTCCGATAGCATGTCAACTATTTAAGGGTTATAACAACACTTTTTCATGCGCCATTTCTGTTACAACTCGTGATTCTAATTTTTCAAATTAACACTTTTAATGCTGTTATTACACTATTTTTTTTTATCTTAAGTGGCTTAAACGGAGTAATTACATTTAAAATTGTGTCATATATGAGTTATCCTTGTATAGTTACTGCTACATAAATTAGCACATTTCTGCGTACACATATGTACGATTCTAAATATTATCAATTTGCAGAGGTTTTTATTTTCACCAAATCCCATAATCTTTCGGGTAATAATTGCACGTTAGGTAGTAAATTTCAAAACATTCCAAATCTATCGCTTTCGTAGATAAGAGGTGAAACTTTTTATCACAACAATACACTAGTTTTTAAATATTATAAACAAAGTTATTTTTCAGCATGCACTAACAATATTTTAGAGTTTGAATTTGTTTTAAAACAATTAACCACTATTATAGTTGCATATTGGGAAACTACGGAAGACATTTTTATATTTGTTGAATTGGTCACTGTCATAATTCTTAAGAATCTAATTAAATTGAATGTTTCATTTTTTTAATAAAAATTCTAAGCATTACTCGAAACCCGAAGGTATTTATTTCATTTTAATTGCTTCATGCTAGTAATGATACTTTAATTATCGCAAATGAATCAGCTTAAAATTTTATGGTATGCTGAAAAATCCTTTTTCTGGCACAAGATTACCCAAAGAATTCAAATAGTTTTGTATTTATGCAAGGGTGAAAATTCCTTGAAATCCTTTTTGTCTTCCGTTTAAAAACTCTGCGGATTTTCTGTTAACGTAATGATGCCATTTAAACTACTTGTAGACAATTTAATTTAAATTACGATGCTGAAAAAACAAGAAAATTAAAACTTTCTAATTGAAAAAACTTTACAAAAATTAAGATATTTTTAAAATGAAACGTAATATTCTCTATAACTAATAGCACAAAAACAGTATCACCAAATAACCCTCAAAAAGTGTAGAACACTGTTTTTTATATCTCTCCTATAAATTCTGATTCATAAAAATATCTTACTTGAAACATTAAATCGTTTCTTCTTTATGTATATATTTATCGTATATTTTGGGATTATACTACCTACTAAATAAATTAAAACATTGAATATCAAACCTCTCAACCAAGGCCTACGGTCATGTAAGATAGAAATCTTAATAGATTTCACATTGTATTGTCTCTAAAACAACTATTTCGTTCTTCAAATGTGGAAAATTATTTATTCCAAATAGCAGATATTCAAATCACTTCACAGTAAATAAGAAAAAAAAATATCATACGCGTGTTTATTACGCAATTTCATCAATAGTATAGTCAAAGCATATTTCAATAATTTTTCTTAAAAACAAAACAAATTTTAAAAAATAATGCAAATTAAAGTCTGGATTAAAGCACACAAGCTCATAAAACAATCATAGCACATAAACTTCCTGTTTTAAATGTATTTAAAAAAAGATGATATAATATTATAACAAATGATAAATAATTAAAATTGAATTATGTGAACAAATGAGATTTTATGTCATTTCCTAAAAAGTATGGAGTATGTGTCATTCGATGTCTAAGAAATAATGCTACACTAAAAAAAATTTCGCTTTTCGAAATACAGATAGAAACTCAAATCTTTAACTACGCACTAAACTAATATAATGACAATATTCAAAATCCCTATAACATAAATTGGAAATATAAGTCCATTTTGTCGTATGCAAACGTGTTTGCGTTCTTATAGTAAAATCTTGAGTGAAACGCTTTTAAATTTCTGAAACTTACTATCCTTCTTTAGTATGAATACCCAAATGCCTTCTTAAGTTTCTTCTATCAGAGAAAGACTTGTTACAAATTTCGCAAGCATAAGGCTTTTCTTTAGTATGAACACGCAAATGCCTTCTTAAGTTTCTTCTATCAGAGAAAGTCTTGTTGCAAAGTTCGCAAGCATAAGGCTTATCTTTATTATGAACACGCAAATGAATTTTTAGTTCTACATTTCGATTGAAAGCCTTGCTGCAAATTTCACAAACATAATGCTTTTCTTCAGTGTGAATAAGGAAATGCTGTTTTAAGTTACTGCTAAGAGAGAAAGCCTTGTTGCAAAGTTCGCAAGAATAAGGCTTTTCTCCAGAATGAACACGCAAATGAATTTTTAGATTTCCATTTTGAGTGAAAGCTTTGTCACAAATATCACATATATAAGGCTTTTCATTGGTATGAATACGTAAATGGGTTTTTAGACTTCCATATCGAGTGAAACGTTTGTTGCATAGTTCACAAATGTAATGTGTTCCCTCGACATGAATACGCAACTGTCGTTTTAATCCTTTTCTTTCATTATGATCATTCAAAACTTTTTGTCCACTATGATTTAATATTTCCGTTTTCACTGTGTCTCTTTTAGCAAACCTTTTGTTATCTTTTTTAAGCAGTTGCTTCTGTTTGATATGATTACACGAAATCTCCTTTGTTTTGCTTTCTTCAACACAAATATAACACTTACCAGTTTCATCCATTTTTAAAACTCTCCTAAATTGCCTGACATAAATTTGCACTCGTAGCTAAACTTATGTTTCTTGGTAAAACTATGCAGAAACTTAACACTTTGGTTTATATAAAACACGTTGCGTAAATATCCATTTTCAGAGAGCCTCTTGAGTTTGGAAATGGCTTGCAGGTAGCAATCGTATATTTTCACTGATGACTGGTAAACTTAAAATAAATATCTAGAATTCTTTCAAAATGAATGCAAGACCACTCCATTTAAAAATAAACCTTTAAGGATTACTTATAAAGATATAGATGTTAAATATAAAACTAGTAAATATAGTCCTGGATGACACTTCAAAGGGAAATTTAATTTAATGGCATTATATTGTTTACTTAAGATAGTTAGATTCAAAAGGAAACATAACTGTATTCTATATAACTTTTTAAGCTAATTTTAGACAGTTTTTACCTTTATATACAAAAAGGAATATTTAGCCGTTGCCAAGAACACCTGTCTTGAACAGGGGACGATTTGGGGCGGGTTCTCTTCAGTAATGAGTCGCGATTCAGTCTGGGCAGTGACTTGAGACTTGTTCTCATGTGTAGATAACCCGGGTGTTGATATTGGCTCTCTAACATTTTAGAACAATACGATTTTAGAAACAATATCGTCGAGTTGGTCTGATTGTCTGGGGAAGCTTCATAAATGCTACCATTCCTACCTTAATATTTTCGAAAGAGGTACTCTGACAGGTCTATGTTATAGGGACGGGATCCTTGCAGGCTATTCACGCTTCCCCTCGGATTATACTAAACAAATTCTGTCTTTTTTGACGATATTATAGGGTTGAGTAGGTGAACAATTACCTCCAAATGGAGTACCTTCAACGACTGGAGTTTTTTGTGATGTCCCCTGACCTTAATCCTATTGGACACGTATGGAACGTCTTTGGATGCTCATTGTAGCTCGAAGTTCAACTCCGAAAACCATCGATGAGTTCAAGAAAGCCTCGTGATTCAAAAGTGGGTACGATCACCACAGAGGTTGATAAGGACCTTGGTAAACACTATGAATTACAGTTGCAAGAGTTGTGTAGCATTAGAGGCAACCATACTTTATTAGACATGTTTTTCATGGAGTTGAGGTCCACTAGAAAAGAGGTTATGCAAAAATATACACTAAAGGGAAATATTGTAAAGCAGTGTTTTTCAAAGTGTGGGGCGCGCCCTATTGGGGGGCGCGATGACCCTACAAGGCGGGTGCAAACATATCGAGAACAATCGTTTCCCTAAAGGAATCGACAGGAAAATTGGACGGAAACGAGAGGTAACAATAGATACTCGGACAACAGCAGAACACGGAGAGAGTTCAATAGATTTGAGAGTCAAGGTGTTGCGGATAATCAGAGATTCGATGGTCGACGTCGAGGTGGTCAATCGGATCATCGATTCCACAATCAAGGCGGTCGACAAGGTGTTTCGTGGAATAGTGCTTTCAGGGGTCAAAGTAATCAAAACAAATATTTAAACTTTTAAGCCAGTGTTTCTCAAAGTGTGGGGTGCGCCCTTTTGGGGGCGCGATGTTAATACAAGGGGGGCGCGAGCTTATCGAAAATTTAAAGATTTTTTTAAAAAATAACCGGAAAGAGAAGTAAAACAAAATGCTTTCTTCCATAATAAAAAAAATACACACAACAACACTGACATAATTTATGTTTATTATCTGGCTTTTTTCCGTCATCAAATAGCTATCTTTGATCCCAAAACCAAATTAAAGAAAAAAAACATTTTGTTTTATTTGCTGTATTTCCTCAATGAGAGATTTTTTTATTACGTTTTAACATAAAATATTAATCGTTAAAAGAAAAACGAAACCCAGACCCTGAGAAAAATTCTAAAAAGGTAAACAATTCACCACTGTAATTATTATTGAAATACTGTACATTAGTTGTAGAAAAAGAAAAGGATGTCATGATTCACTTTTCAGCCAAGCTGCATATGACGTTTGCTAATCATTTGATTGACCTTCAATCTTATGGTATGGTTATTATCAATATTAGTTCCCTCCCATTTTTTATGCGTTTGCTTTTCGCTTAGGGAAATTGTAAATAATTGAGTTTTGCGATATTTGGAAAAGAATTGATTGGTTTAACATTTCTGTAGGATAATTGAAAAGTGTCTGATTTGCGTCCTTTATTATGGTCTTGTACTTTTAAATCATTTTAGTTCAGTTTTATTGGATTTTTTCTCAAATTATCAAAGAATTGAATAGTCCTTGAAAGAAGGTAAGTATACTTTCTATAAATTAAATTATTCACTAGAATTCCGATTTGTATCATGTACAGTAAAAATAATTCTAAACAAATGATTGGGGTGACTGAGTCCCCCCGCACTACCATTAATATTAGTATCGAGTACGCCCCTGCTCCCGGGTTAAAACATTTTGAAGTCTTCTCGCTTTAAATGTTAAAAAGTATTACAATTATTCTGCATCGGAATTTTATATTCTTTTTCATAATTTAACATTAATTTTAAATGCTAATTGTGTGAGGTTTAAAATTTTAGTTCTTTTAAACAGTTATTTAGAATTGTAGCATTTATCTAAAAAAAAATCATTTTACATTTTTGTATACAATGTCATGCACACAGTTTTACTCTCCTTACAGTTCAGCTATTATATCAAGAATAATGTTTTATTTTTTTTAAAAATGAAATCATGCGAAGAGTCGTTGTTTCAGGCAGTATACGTTTGATGTATCAGTACTGAAGAAGGTATTTTATAAATAATTTCTTATTACTGAATTTGGCGGCGGTAGCCGAGTGGTACAGGTATCGGATCGTGGCTTGCCTTTTCACGAGTTCGAGCCCAGTACCACTAAAGACCCGCCGTGTAGGGCAGCGATGCACGTTAAATCTGTTGAGAGTTGAAACGTTTTCCCGTTGGTGTGGTGTGGTAGTTAGGAGATAGGAGTGTCAACTCAGGTGTCATCCAAGTCACTTGACCATGGTTCAAAATTACGTGCTCCGTCGTCAAAAGCCCTCGTGCAGCTGAACAGTGCGACGTTAATATTCAATCAATCAATTTTTTTACTAAATTAAGAACAAGTTTAATAATTATTAGGGACTTCCACGGGTTTGTCTTGTAGAGGAAAGTTTTTGAAAGGAAGGTTTAATATCAGAAATTGACACTTAAACAGTTATTTTTCTATATTTAGCTGAGAGCTATATTTTGTCTTCAAAGCATCCACCGCAGAAAATCCGGTTTAACAAAGGTAGGATGTTGAAAATGGTAACAGTATAGGAAGTGCTTTTGTTTTCAGTACAGATAATTCCTCATCCACCTCTACCCCAAATTCAAAGAGCGATTTATTACAAAATTGCCTTTTAATTTTTCACTGGATGTGAAATCTATGAACATTTCTTCTTCGCAAGTTGAATGTCCTACTGGAGTATCTTGAAATAGATCCTTAATCCACTCGTAACTTGCTACCAAGCTGTCCTCATCCAGAAAATACTTTTTAAAATTCTTTGCCAACATAGCTAAATGATTTTACATGTTTTAAAAACAACTTTCACATGTTACTCTACATATTTGTAAGTTTTAACACATATCGGGCTGGGGCTTTTTTTTCCATCATTTACTTCAGTAGTGGTATATCCAAAATTTAAGTATTTTTGAGAAGATCGCCTTGATTTAATTTTCGGAACCATGCTCGTTCGTCTGTG
Source organism: Trichonephila clavipes (assembly GCA_019973935.1). Taxonomy (NCBI): domain Eukaryota; kingdom Metazoa; phylum Arthropoda; class Arachnida; order Araneae; family Nephilidae; genus Trichonephila; species Trichonephila clavipes. Next base: position 46,857 of record BMAU01016486.1, on the reverse strand, counting down.
TACTTGTTGATTCTTTATTATGGTCGAATGTTTGCTTAGGACTTAAAAATGTATGTATGATATTGTTTTAATCTACTGCCGTAAATACTTAATTACCGTGAATTACAATTAACGTGGAAATTTAAAAAATGTACATTCAAGCTAGATTCGGTAGCTATAGGAGTATCGAGTCGACCAAAACTGACTGGAATTGTACGAGGAAAAGCATTTTTACATGTTTTGCGCAGACGTCCGATAGGTTGCCTAGACTCACGCAAACGTACCCTATAATGCCAGATGTGATGGATATGATAGAGAGCGACATTGACTAGACTATTTATCTAATGATATTTGTACTTTGAGAAAGGAATGCAGAAGAAAATAAATCTTTAAGTAATTATATCATTTTACGATCTGTTCCAATTTAAAAATTAGAGAAAGAAAAATAACATAATTCTAAGTAATATATATATTTTAAGTAATTGTTTTAAAATATATATTACTTAAAAGTTACAATTACACAAAATTTAATATACTTATCGTATTAATTTGTAAGGTTTATATTTAAGATCGTATTGTAACATTAGCGTCTCACTCTCAAAGTGCATTTTAATTGCAGTAAATACATTATTGTTGTACAGGGGGGCGGGACAAAAATTATGATTGAAAATTGGGTCGCCAGTACTGAAAGTTTGAGAAACACTGCTTTTAATGTATGAGTGGTGCACAGAGTATTTTAAGACTAATTAATTAATACTAAATTAAGAACAAGTTTAATGATTATTAGCTACTTCCATGGGCTTGTCTTACAGAGCAAAGTTTTTGAAAGGAGTTTTAAGATAAGAAATGACCCTCTGAGTTCATTTTCTATATTTAGCTGATATCTATATTTTGTCTTCTAAGCAACCACCGCATTTTGTAATATGTTCCAATTTAAAAATCAGAGAAAGGAAAAATAACTTAGTAATTATCCTATTACTTAACTTTTTTTTGCTTAAAAGTAACATATACAAAATTTAATACTTATGTCATGAATTTGTATGGTTTATAATAAATATTGTTGCTTTATCGTAAAAGTGCATTATTATTGCATTCAGTAAATTATTATATATAAGGGGGGCGCGATAAAAATTGTGATTGAAAAGGAGGGCGCCAGTATTGAAAGTTTGAGAAGCACTGTTGTAAAGACATAAGGAGCATTAAGGATACATGTTCCAGTTTTTAAACTATTGGACCCCAAGGGACTGTATATATAAATATTTTCCTACTTTTTGGCTATTATACATTATTGAAATTTGGTAAACTTGTTTCTTTTTATGTAGATCCCTTAAAAAAAGAGTTTTAAAAAATTGACTATTGAGGGCTTAAGGGGCGTTATATATAAATATATTCCCGTTTTAGGACTGTTAGACCCTCATACTTGATACGCCAATTCCTTTTAAAAATTAAGACGCTTTAGATGTTGCTTTGCAAAAATAAAATACCAAGCGGCCAAGCGGGTGATCGATTGCGATGAACGGAAAATCCTCCAGATACAGAACACCAAACTATTAAGGTATCCTCATTACGAATGACTCCAATAGATTTACCGTATGTCCCTATTCTTTTAAAGGAGACATTCATTACAGCCCTTTTAAACACAGGGGCGGAGAAATCTTTCATATCAGAAGAGGTCTATCGCAAATATTTTTCGCATCGACCTCGTCAAAAGACGAAAGATAGAGTAGTGACGGCCCAGGGAGCCCCGTGTTGTCACTTAGGTCGGGTCGAATTACAGATTCGGATCCGAGAATTCCAGAAAACCCTGGAATTTAACATTCTTAACAATATGCAGTACCAATGCATTTTAGGCATTGAATTTATGAAAGAGTCTAAATTAACTTTAGATTTCAATCAGAAATCGTTGATCATTCCAGATAACCAAATTAAGCAGTTGCAGAAAATGGACAAGCCGGTCGAGATTGATCTAACAGATACAAATCTAGATGACGGTCAAAAGCAAAAATTAAGGAATTGATTTAATGGTTTTAAAGGGCTATTTTCAGATCAGCCAGGGATAACTCATGTTTTATACCATGCAATCCATACTGGGGACAAGGGACCGGTAGTGTCGAGAACCTACAGATATGACAGGATCAAATAAGGAATAATAGATTATCACATTGAGAAAATGTTGCAAGAGGGTGAGATCAGTCCTATTCAATCTCCATACGCATCACCAGTAGTTTTAACGCGCAAGAATAATGGCCTTCCTCCGGATTCTCCTGAGGCGTATCGATTCGCGATTGATTATCGCAAACTTAATGTAATGACTAAATACCCCCGATATCCATTACCGGCGATTGATGATCTAATCACAAACATTTCGCATACCGGCGTGATATCCTCTTTGAATTTAAAAAGTGGTTATTTTCAATTGGCGATTAGTCCAAAAGATATCGAGAAAGCCGCATTTATAACCATTAATGGCACATTTGCATTCCTCAGAAAGCCTTTCAGAGGAAGCGCAAAATTTCAAAAGGCCATTGATATAATATTAAAACCTGTCATTGGGCGTTTCGTCGGTTTATGTGTGGATGATGTTATAATCACATCTCCATCGTTTAATGAACACTTAGATCATTTGAATCAGGTATTTACATTGTTGAGAGACGCAGGGCTAACACTAAATAAGGAAAAATGCCACTTCGCACGTGACAAATTGAAGTATTTAGGTCTCGTAATTAGTAAAGAAGGGATCGAAACAGATAATAGTAAAGTGAAGACAATCACAGAAATGAAATCTCCTGAACATAGCAAGGAAGAGTCAAAAATTTTAGGGATGGTGGGGTGGTATCAGAAATTTATACCTAAATATGCAGATATATGTGAACCATTATATCGGTTAAAGAAAAAGGGGGCTAAATTTCATTGGTCGACAGAAGCACAGGAATCTTTTGATAAGATAAAACAAGCATTAACAGAGGCACCAGTTTAACCCATTTACTGATGCTAGTGGGGCGGAATTGGTGCTGTGCTTAATCAAAACCACAGACCTATTGCATTCGCGTCTAGAACACTCAATAAAGCGAAAAGAAACTATACTGTTACTGAAAGCGAATGTTTGGCGGTGATATGGGCCTTAAATAAGTTTAAAACTTATTTCGGATCCCCGCCGGTGAAGGTAATCACAGATCACGCGGCATTAACAAAGCTAACGAATGGGAAAAACTTATCTAGTCGAATGATTAGATGGGCACTCAAGTTATCCGAGTTCAAAATAGAATGGGAACATCGACCGGGAATCCCAAACTTTGTCCTGGACGTCTTGTTTAGGAATCCAGTAAGCAATATGGATTGATCAAAAATTTCGTACGCAGCTCTTCGAGCCTTCGCCTTAAACTCCCGAGAACAATTCATTCGAGAGCAAAGGGAAGATCCTGAGTTAGGAAAATTCTATCGTTATTTAGAAAACCCAGACGATGATTCCGTTAATTCGACTGTATGTGAGGGTTGGTCCCAGAATTTTAAACTTATAGATGGTCTACTCTTTTACGTGAAATATTCTACAACTCTTGGAGAACTAAGAGTGTATATTCCTAGATCGCTACAGCGAAACAATAATGAAAGAATTTCATGACCTGTCATTAGCAGGCCATCTAGGAAAGAGGAAGACCTATTTAAAATTACGCGACACATGTTATTTTCCATACATGAGGAAATATATATTTGAATATGTATCAACCTGTGACCGGTGTCAAAATTTAATTACAAAAACGTGTTACCAGCTGGTCGTTTAATTCCGATAGTATCAAATTACTCCAATGAAATTGTAACGTTAGACCTATTAGGCCCCTACGACGCATCCCGACCCGAAAGATGTAGATTTTTATTGATAATAACTGATCACTTCACTAAGTGGAGTGTGCTTATTCCTTTAAGAAAAGCTTCGGCTCAGGCCATAGCTAACGCCCTATTTGAAAATTATATTTCACGTTACGGAGCTCCGATTTCTTTAAGTAGTGATAACGGCCCCCAATTTATATCAGAGGTATTTGAATATCTAATTCACAGGTTGGACATAAAACATATTAAAATGTTAACATACAAGCCACAGTAAATTTAACGGAAAGAGTTAATCGCAACTTAGACCAGATGATAGCCTGTTTTGTAAAAGATAATCACGAAAACTGGGACCGATTTCTTCATGAGTTCGCTTTCGCGCTGCACACTTTAGTGAACGAGACAACAAATAAAACTCCGGATGAGTTATTCTTAGGTAGAAAAATTATAACATCTTTTAGAAAATTAATCAATGTCACAGAGGATGCTGAATATGTAGGAAGAAACATTGAGAAATTATTCGATGAAGCAAGGCAGAATATGCGGAAACAAAACAAAAATTGGAAAAAATATAATCGGAAAAGGAGGGAAGTTAACATCAAGGTAAATAATTAAGTGGTGGTAGAAACTCATTTATAAGTGGACAATACGACAAGGCCCGGGAGACAAGGGCAACTAAAAACGGAACCAACAGGGCAGCTCAGAAGGCGGTCTAAATAGGCGACAGCAGTGAGACCTTGTCCGTACTACCTACGCAGCCGAGCAAGACAGCACGAAGGATTTCCAGAGGAGCGGAGGAACATCGGAATGGAAAGTATCCCACAGAACAACATCAGGAGAAGGAGCCTCAGTATGGAAGCCTTAGACGGAGATCCAGTGGATAGGAACGAATAAAGGACAAAGAAAAAATCAAGTTGTATCTTTTCTTTTTTTTCTCCTTTCGAAAAAGTGGTCGGAAGAATTATTGCAATGAATCAAGTCACGGGCGGATTTTGAATTTACGAAGCCAAGCAAAAGTGGACACTACAATGAGTAAGTTTTTTCTTGATGAGAAAAATCAGCTTTTGTATTAATTTTTTTGTAAAAATATGGAGAAAACATTTGTAAGAAGGCATTTGTTTACTTCTATGTATGACTTCGCTAAGATGCGACAATTCCTTTGGTTGTTTGTTTTATTGTTTTTTGAAAAATGTTTGAAATTTTATGTATATATATATGTGTATATTTTATCTCACATCTGGTGACTTGGGACGCGGCGTAATTAGGTAGAGCTAACATTCGATACTAACAAGCGCAGCTTGAATGGAATGGAATGCTTAAGGAACCAGATTCTTCAATTGATGTATATGAAAATGTTATGTAAAAAAATTGAAAGAATCTGTATATACTATAGATGTTTGTTTTTTCACACAAAGAATAGTGAACACAGTGTAGTGAACACAGTGTAGTGTATAGTGAACACAGAATCAAGATGCAAGTCCGAATATGTTTGTATAATATTTAAGTAGATTTATAAGTAGTCAAGTAAACCACGCAGGCAGGTTTTTTACCATTTCGGTGGTTTTTCCCTCGCCTCAGAGCCAAATGGGCGTGGTGAAGGGAAATTTAAATCTGTAAATGTTACGTCCTTTAAAGTGAAGTTTTAGGTCGTAATTTTTTTTCTTTCCCTTAAGGAAGGAGAATTTTTAGTATTCGATTGGAAGATATATGTTAAAGTCGTCGGGACTATAAATCAAGTCTAGGAATTGGTTACGTAATTTATTTTCAGGTCGTTTGTGACCTTCGAATAAATCCCGTTTTCATTTTTGAGGGGATTGTGACGAATCTGTACGGAATCTTTCCACTAATCTTCTTAGGCGTCTTTTTGGGGAATATAAATTCGCTTTTTTTTCCAATCCACTCCAAAAAGATGTACTGGATATTTAAATTAGATAAGGTATTTAAGTCGAGCGTTGCGAGATAGCAAGAGAGATGATGGAAAGCTATTGAGCCACTAACTTTAAACGCATTACTGGAAGATTCAAGGAGATTAGATTCGTGAAGACGTCGTGCTGTGAGACGTACCATAAAGCTGATATAATCCAGCGGTAAATATAATTTACGTACGCTTAAAATAAGCGTCAGTTTGAGCGACTTAGTTAAAATTAATGAAAGTTAAGAATTTGAATACGTGAATTTCTCGGATCTCCTATTTCGTTAGACCTTATTTGAGCTTGAGCTTAATTATTAATTAATTGCATTCTTAGTAATTTAATTTAATATGAAGGCAAATTCCCTTTAAGCGACGTAACATAATATTACTTTATGTTATTAGAGATTTTTTTGAGAAAATTATAATAATAAATAAATATTGTTATTATTCAAACTGGCTCTTAGTGGTTCTTTGCCTCAAATTAATCTTGGTGTTCAAGGTGAGACCCAGGGGGTTCATCACAACCGTCTATTTCTTATTTTGGAGAATTTCTTTTTTATTTTCTGTTATTGTTCCAGCAATATTTTTTTTCAAAAGTTCATCAGAAAGTGGATAATATGTGTGCCAGTTTTCTTCTTTAGAAGGACGTTCTTCCCAAAAGATTTTGTGTCTACACATAAAACATTTATTTTCAAAAGTGTCTCCCTCTTCTAAATCTGGATCGATTTCAGTGGAGGAATCATACTTGTTCTTATACTCTTCCTCATTTGATCTTCATCATAACTGTGAGGATAATTTCTTCATCCGAAAATACTGTTGTACAATATCTGTTAATACTGTAACTATTAAACTATTTAAATATCCCATTTCTTCATCATAACTACAATAATACGCCATAGAGTAAGAAAGATTTAAAACGTATTCATGCATTCAGAACAGTAAAGGCGATCCACGCGCGGAGAATGACATACCCGAAGAGGCGGTATCCAAATATATATATATATAAAAATACGTAATGCAGAAATTAATTTTTTTAAATATTTGAAGCATGGTTAGGTTAAATACAAAATGAAAAGTTGGGAATAAATTTTGTAACCTGTTATATTCCAGTTAAGAGTCTCCTGTTTAAATTACTTCATAACTCTTCTTTACGAAATTTGCAGATATATGTGTAATCCTGTACGCACTGGCGTAACTCCGTCATTGGCACAAAAGGTGGCTATGCGCTCCCCTGTGTGTAAATCCTTCGTTCATTGATTCTGGTGGCCGCGGTAGCTTAGTGGTCATGTTCACGGGGACATGGAATGTGTGTCATGCTTTCGAGAACTAATGCCTCTGAAGCCGCATTCACACCAAGACAGTCAGCGTCGAGCATTGAGCGTCTAGCCAAACAGAGACTGGATCTCGGAAGAGACGAAATCTCTGATTGGCTAGACGCCTAACGCTGGACGCTGACTGCCTTGGTGTGAATGCGGCTTAATGGAGTGATATTAACGTCGCGCTACAAAGCTCAGCAGGGGCTATCTGCGATGAACCTCACAATTTGGAACCACGACAAAATGATAAGGACGGCACCTGAACTAGCATACCTCATTCTTAATTTTCACACCACACCAAGGGGAGAACGTTTGGGTCTCGACGTATTTAACCGTGGTCACTCGCGCCTGTTTTCGCTACCGTGGTTACTCGCGGGGTGTAGAGAACACCCCAAACTTTTAACACGTGTATTTAATTATGAAAATAAAATTAAACCATTATGATACATATTTATAAAGTACAAGATGTTTTTTGTATTATAGAAATAAAATTATTAAATTTATTGCATACAAATGAGACTAACAATAATTTAAACAAAACATACAAAATTTTCATTTTAAAACACATAATTTTATATTTTTTCATAAACCAGTAAAATGTAAATTCCAGTATTAAATATACTTTATAATTAATGAGATAATGATTGTAGAAAGCAGAAAAATTATATTTTAATCATTTTCTAAACATTCAGTGCATACTCTATACATATGCTCAACTTCTCGCAGGAGTTCTCAGCCTTCCAGATGAACTTTTGAAGGTCATTACATTCCAATCGTTCGAGAAAGAAGGATTGCATCAGGCCTGAAGTTTCAATGACTTAAAATATGCTGCTACAGAAAAAATTAAAGTTCTACGCATTCTTTTTAGAACCCTGGAGGGGGGATTTTCTTGTTGCTGGGATGTACAGAACACCCCGTGCGAGTGATCGCGGGTTAACGCGCATCGAGCTCTTATTTACAGCGGTTCTTCAGCGGTACTAGACCCAGAATAATGAAACGCCTGTCACGGGTTCGTGATTTTGACCACTACACTACGGTGGCCACCTAGTGCTCCCGAACACCCAACTTCTGCGGAACTGATGCGCTCAATCTGTCGCGACTCATAGCCCTTCTGTAGTTCACTACATATTCCCGTTAAAAAATTAACAAAATAACTTCCAAAATCCCTATTAGACTTGATAATGTTGATAAATGTGTAGAGAAAAAAATTTAGCATTTTTTAATTTCGGGAAATTTACGGGTTCACAGTAAAAAACAGTCAACAGTAACGGTCCATTTTTCCTAGTCAAACTAACCAATCCAAAAGACTATTTAGAAAAAGAAGATCTAATATTTTAAGGCCATAAAACTTCCATATTTTAACGGAATTAATTAAAGAAAAATTATTTTATAAGTTTTTAATTATTTTTTTAATATCTCTGCACTTTTATAATTTTCATACATATTTGGACATAAAATTGCACTTATTTTGTATATTACATACTAAATGTAATATATACATTGTTAGAATGTTTGATACACACTTACAGCACAAATAAAACATTAAAAGAAGTTAAATGCAAACTTATAATTAAAAATGTTATGTATATAGAAAATTTAAAAAGAATATAATTTCCAGTCCTTGTGATATTTTTTCGAAGCATGCCACATTATCATCACTTTTTGCTACCATGCATAATCCGACATCACAGTTAGAGCACATCCATCTCGTTCTGTGAGGTTTCGCTCTTGTACTGCAATAATCACATCCTCTGGATTTGCATTTGTTTGGAATGCGGCCAACTTTTTTAAGTTTGTCCTTTTCAGAAACTGTATGTTTCCTGAATTTTAGTTTCACGGGTCCAGAAAAAGAATTAAATGCAAACCGTTTTTCAGCAAATTTTTGATGTCGTATTGACACAAGGTATGTTATTAAATCTAACCGGAAACTTTTTAAGCTGTTATAGTATGGGGATTTCTCACCGTGCATCAGAGACCAAAGAATGTATGAATTGACGATTGTTATATCAAAAAGATGGAAAAATATGCAGTGTCACCATTTTTTTTGATTTTCTGTCTATTTCGTATATGGATTTGAGTTGGTCAAAATACTCTACGTAACTCATAATTTTATTGTAGTCCATAACTGCTTTCGGGGGCATGCTGTTTTAATTTTTTTCCATCCTTTTCTTTCCGTTCATTTTCGCAAGATTTTGTGGCTTCATCTAATGTTGTAAGACTATGTACTATTCTCTTGTCCTTCCACTTGATGCAAGCAATGTCATCACTGCTAACACTCCAGTCAAAATCTCCACATTTCATTTTTTTTCCTGTAATAAATTTTTGGTAAGTTTTTCCTAGACATGTTCACTGTACCACATGCTGTGATATTTTGTGTCTCTAGATGTTTTAAAAAATCGTAAGAAGTGAAATAATTACCAAAAAAGACCACATGGTTTTTGCCTAATAATTTTTGACTCAAGTTTCTTGTAACACAATCTCCCAGATTTCTTTCAACTTCTTCGGTTTTTCCTGTGTAAATTTGAAATTCACATGCAATCCCCTTGAATCACATCTCATCTAAACTTTGTAGCCTCCTTTGATGGGTTTCTTTGGCATATATTGTTTCAAGGATGATCGTCCTATGAACCTGATCATACTTTTATCAATTGACTGCTTTTGTCCGGGTTTGAAAACTTTGAAAAACATTTCTGATAAGTGATCAAGGAGTGGGTGCACTTTATACAGTTTATCAAAATTCTTTTCTGATTGCTTGGGCATCAAGTTGTTATCATTCAAATGAAGGTTCCCTAAAATCCAAATGAATTTTCTCATTGGCATCTTTCCTGAAACAAAAGCATTGTGTAAAATTTCTTTTGTGGACCGAAAATCTCTGTAGGTGGGCACTCGTTTTATCCCCATCATTATATTTATAGTTAAACATACTATAGCCTATACCGTAACAGGAGTGAACGCATTGCTTTTTTGCGTAGCATATAAATTCGTTTGTTATACAATTGTTTCTATAAAACTGATAGAAAATAACGTAAAAAAATCGGGTGGGGCTGTGCTGGGGCACACAGCCGTTGGTTTTCACGTGAAACGTCTATGTTAGCGAATCGCTTTTAAAGTAAAAGATTGAAATAAATAAAAACAGGATTGACGGTGTTTTAAGTATTTTAATAAAAAATAACAGATACGTAATAGAAACATAAATTATTATTACAATTAATATTCGACAACGATTTTATTTAACATAGGTCTGTGATATGGGAAATAAGAAACATACGGCATAATGTCAACATTAATATTTCTGGTGAATGTACAGTCTATTGTGGTATTGTCTAATGTTGTCAGGGATGTTTGTACGTAGTTAAGGCCGAATTCATTAACCTCATGAACTCAACAAGATAGCTGTTCTGTTGTGGATCTCAATTGAAATCGTCGCATAGAACGATTGGAGTCTCCAAGTCTGGCTGAGTGTTCGGTATTGTTAGACATTTAAAAAGTCGGATCCAAATTTTTATGATCTCATTGTGTTGTTTTTCCAATCCCGTTCCATGATGTGAATGAAAGTAAGCACACCGATTCGAACCCGATCTTTTTGAGTTTCGTGATTTTTGGTTGGCATCAACCGCAATGCAAATCGAGCGAGTATTTAAACACGGCTCATGTTAGTTTTTCTGAGAGGGAAGGAGAAACAGAAATAAAAGAAGTGTGTGAGTGGTTTAAGTCTTAGAGGGAGAGAACGGCTGGTTGGCAATGCAACTGCAGGTTGCATCACCATTTTAGATTAGAAATTCATTTTACAATATTAGAAGACGGTTCGAATTGGATATCTCTGGTAATGTTGATTTTTGAACTTATTGTTTTTTTTATCGCTCCAGTAACGAGCACAGTGACTTTATGATTGATTATTAAAGGCCAATTTTAAGAAACTGTTTTTCGTCTTTATGTTTTCTCGACACATAAATTTCACTGCTAGCTTTGCAAAATTTAAATTAGTTTACCAATAAGTGTAGCAAATTTGGTTATGGGCCCAGTCCATGTACTGTGTCGAGACAGGCTAAGCAGTTGAACCAGGCCATGAACTTTGTCTATTTAAATACTGTTCCAGTCCTGAACTATTTTTTATGAACTCTGTTGCTAGTACGCTAAATCGAGTAACAGATATGGAGTTTAACAACCAGATATCAGTGTTGACTCAACATAACTGGAACACATGGAATCATGATATGCAAGTACTTTTAATGCATTATGGTTGCTGGCAGTTTATAACACAGACCAAGCCAGAGCAACCTGATGAAGAGGCAACATACAAGGAAAAATTAGATCTACAACTTCGTAAGGATAGATGTTATACGTTGATATATACTAACATCAGTTCAGATTTGAAAAATCTGATAACGGAAACCACTGACGGAGTAGCGGCATGGAAGATAATAAAAGATCACTTCGAACCAGTCACTAAAGCAAGGGTAATTCAGCTATTAGATCAATTTTTTGGAACAAAATACCAACCAGGGGAAGATGTTGGAATCTTCATATCTCGTGTAAAGACAGCGGCAGCCAAACTACAAGAAGCGATTCATAAATTGGACGACCTGTACATAGGCTTTCAATTAATAAGGTGGCTTCCTCAGGAATTCCAGTCTACCGTGCAACAAATCTACAGATGGAAAGAAGAGGACTTCAGAGTTGTCAAAATTGAAGCAGAGCTGATATTAGAAGCCAATCGTCTTCAGTTGATGAAACAAGATTTGGAGAAAGCGGAGAATGCTTACTTGAGCAGTTTCACTTCGAAGAAGTCGAAGACGTTACCTGGTGCTACGGCTGCAGCTCATGGAGATCCAAATGGCAAGAATGATTACCAAAAGAAAGGTGGTAAGGTATTTAACTGTAAAACTATTAAAAATGTTAAACAATCTATTAAGACTATAGGTCCGTGTTATGTATGTAATAAGTACGGGCATCTTAAAGTAAACTGTAAAGAGAAAAAGTCTCTACAAAAATCTCCTTCAACTGTAAATGAAACTTTTAACACAGAGTTTGATAAAGGTGTTTGGGTAATAGATACTGCTGCCACGAGTCATTTTTGTAATGACAAGAGTTTATTTTTAGATCTTAAACCGATAACTAACATGAAATTGTCGTTAGCAACGGAGGATAAAAGTTGTCCCGTAGAAGGAATCGGTACACTTAGATTTCGGGTAAAATATAAGGGGAGTTTTCATGAAATAACTTTGTCTGATGTTTTATTTAATCCAGTGTTTCTCAAACTGTGGGGCGCGCCCCCCTGGGGGGCGCGAGCATATCAAAAATAAAAGATTAAAATTAATATTTACTGGAGTGAAGTAAAACAAAATACTTTCTGACATAATAAAAAAATGCACATTTACACTGATATAATTTATATATCTGCGATATTACGTCATAAAAAATTAAAGCTTCTACTTCTTTTCAAACCAAAATGAGAAAAAACAAAACTCAGACCCATAATCGAAAAAAAATTTTAGGAAGATAAAAAATTCATCAATGTAATATTATTGTCATCAGCTGTAGGCTGCAGAATGTAGTTGCTGCGGTTTGACCTTCGAACTTACTTGTACGGTTAGCTACCTCCCTGTTCTTATGTATTTGTTTTTTTCATTTTGGGAACTTGCAAATAAACTATTTCTGCTGCGATTTTTTCCTTGTAAAATATTTTTATGATTTTTGGAAAAGCACCGAGAGCTCTTTGAAGGATTACTTGGCTAAGATTTATTTCTATGAGTTATTCCCAAGCATATAAAAAAGCAAAATGAAAAACGTTTTACATAATTTTTTTTCAACATCCATATTGTAATAAATACACTTTTATTCCGGTGCTGTCACGCCGAGCACAGAGTGCACGAAATCGGTAATTCTGGCAAAACTGTTTAATTGTTACCAATGGCTCTGACACGATCCTCCTGTTTGACAGTCTTAACGTGTGAACTAAAATGTATTTGTCACATATCTCCCTCTTTTTTGGGAGTGACAAATGTTTTTTTACAATCTTTAGGTACTTGTTTTGACTGAGTTCCCGGTGTGATAACTTTTTTCCGAAATATTTTCTGTGTTCTTGAAAGTAGGTGAGTATATTTTCTCTTAATTAAATTATTCACTGGAATTACGATTTTTATTGTGTACTATAAAAATAATTATAAAAAAAAAGATTGGGGTTACTCAATAACCCCACTCGACCATTAGTATCAAGTGCGTGCCTGCTCCAGGTTTAAAATATGTTAAGACTTTAAATATTGAAAATAATACAATTGTTTCTCATCGGAATTTTATATTATTGTTCATTATTCAACATCAACTCTAAATGCTCTAAAATCAACTCTAAAATCATTTTACATTTTTGTAAACATTGTTGCGCACTTGACTTTACTCTCCTTAAATTTCAGTGATTATATCAATATGGTTTTATTTTCTTATAAATGAACTCGTGCAAATAGCCTGTACTTCAGCCGGTATACTTTTAATGTATCAGTGCTGCACAGAGTATTTTATAACTAATTAATTAATGCTAAATTAAGAACAAGTTTAATAAGTATTAGCGACTTCCATGGGCTTGTCTTACAGAGCAAATTTTTCAAAGGAATGCTTATATATATATGATTAGAAATTGACCCACTGAGTTCTTTCTAAAAAAAGCTGATATCTATATTTTGTCTTCTAAGCAGCCACTGCATTTTGCAATATGTTCCAAATTAAAAATTAGAGAAAGGAAAAATAACATAATAATTATCCTATTACTTAATTTTTTTTTGCTTAAAAGCAACATATACAAAATTTAATACTTAATTCATGAATTTGTCCGGTATATAATTAAGATTATTGCTTTAGCGTAAAAAAAATGCATTATTATTGCATTCAGTACATTATCAATGTATAAGGGTGGCGCGATAAAAATTGTGATTGATAAGGGGGGCGCCACTATTGAAAGTTTGAGAAGCACTGATTTAATCCTAAGTTGAGGAGAAATTTATTATCCGGTTCCAAATTAGAAAGTAAAGGTGCGCATTTTGTGGGTACTAAAGGTAAAATTAATGTTTTTAATAAAGACTAGATAAAATTGTTCTCGGCGACACGCCATGAAAATTTGTATTTTTTTAAGCCGGATCATTATATTATACCAAAGTAAAGAAATTAGTTTTTTTAGTGATGTAACCGCTAAAACAAAAAACGGATCAATAGAAATATGGCATCAACGCTTTTGTCATGTTAATAACGATTACTTGGTAAAAACTAGTAAAAATGATAGTGTAAAAGGTCTCCCACGCTTAACTGATAATGGTAAGACTCATTGTATACCGTGTAAATTAGCAAAGTCCAAGAGAGTTTCATTCAAAAAGACGGAGGCCGTAAGATCAAAACGTCCATTGGAATTGTTGCATATGGACCTCTGTGGTCCAATGCCAACTGAAAGCGAAAGCGGTAATAAATATTTCTTGAGTATAATTGACGATTATTCAAGAAAGGTGACTGTATTTCCCATCCGAAATAAATATGACGTATTTCATACGTTTATAAGATTTCAGAAACGAGCAAAACGTTTTCTAAGTAAAACGGTAATAGCAGTTAGAACTGATGGCGGACTAGAATTTTGTAATAAGGATATGGATAATTTCTTGACAGAACTGGGTATAAAGCATGAGGTAACAAATTCATATACGCCAGAAATGAATGGGGTCGCGGAAAGATTCAATTTAACCGCTCTAGATGGCATCAAAATATTGCTTAAGTCTAGTGAAGTTCCCCATAAGTTTTGGGCAGAAGCACTACTTTGTTTCACTTATGCGTGGAATCGAATTTGTCACAAAGACAGTAACAAAACGCCTTTCGAAGAATATTCAGGTAGAAAACCATCGGTATTGCATCTAATACCTTTTGGATGTTTGCATATGCTGGTGTGCCAAAACAAATTAGAAAAAAATTCGATATGCGTGTGAAAATGGGAATTATGATGGGATACGCACAACGTACTAAGGGTTATAGAATATGGTTGATAGATGAAAATAAATTAGTCGAGACTATTAATGTAAGATATATATATTCGATGAAAATAAGAGGGGAATTAATTTTAGACAAAAAGTTAATAGTAACCTTGGATATAATTTAAACCTTCCTGATTATTATGATGATGAGGATGATTTTGATAGAGTAAAAGATTCATTAAGGAGTCGTTTAGTTTCAAAGACAAGTACGGAAACGCCCTCAACATCTGAAAAACCAGATGTATCTTCCGATAATCATAGCTTGATCCCATGTACAGAGGTTAAGTGGATTCGAAATATAGGTAGGAAAGTAACTGTGGATCTAACGTATATTATAATATAGAAGGGGAAGCAACCCGATTGAAATCTTTTAACGAAATAGAGAGTTACTGTAAGAGGGGCTTAATATTGAGTATGATCCTAGTTTATTTAATTTTAGAAAAGATAATACCGAATCCCAGGGATTTTCAGATTTGTCAGAGCAACAAGAAGCTCTTATGGTTGAAGTAACTATTCCTAACTGTTACAAACAGGCGATAAGATCCAGAGACGCATCTAAATGGCATGATGCAATGGATAAAGAAATTAACGTAATAATGGAACGTAAAGTTTGGGATTTAGTTGATCATCCGGATAATATAAAAATTTTAGAAAACCGTTGGGTTTATACCATTAAATATGAAAATAGAAAAATTGTTAGATACAAGGCCCGCTTAGTTGCGCGAGGTAACACACAATTACGAGGCGAGTCATTTGACGAGGTATTTACTCCAGTTATTAACTTTACTATTGTAAGATTATTTTTCACTATCTGTGTATGTTTGTGGAAATGGACGCATATTCAAGTAGATATCACTAATGCCTATTTATATGCTAACTTAGATACTGTAATCTACATGAAGCAACCAACTGGATATGAAATTGATAATAACAAAGTGTGTAAGTTACGTAAAGCAATATATGGACTCCACCAGAATGGACGCCAGTGGTTTTTGGAATTAGAAAATAAATTAATTAAATTAAAATTTAAGAAGTTAGAGTGGGTTAATTGTGTATATATGTTTGAAGATAATGTAATTTTATTATTTTATGTAGATGACATGAATATATTTGGAAAAGAAATGGAAAACGTAAATTTTGTATTACAATTATCGCAGAAAAATTTTGATTTAAAAATTATGGGTAAAACAAAGAAATTATTAGGAATAGAATTTGAAGAAATAGGTAATAGTCTGTTTATACATCAGAGATCTTACATTCGAAGGTTATGTGAAATTTACGAAAAATAAAAATATCCCGTAAGTTCATTACCTATATCAAAAGGTCAAGTTCTTTCCAAATTAGATTCACCCAAAACTAGCGAAGAAATTTTAACAGTACCTTATAGAAATTTAATAGGATCTTTGTCATTTATTGCTATACGCACAAAACCCGATATTATGTATGCAGTAAATGTATTATCTCAATTCCAAGCAAACCCGGGAATAAAACATTGGAATTGATTATTGAGATTATTAGGTTATTTAAAATACACTCAGTAATATAAATTAGAACTTTCAAAAGTTAAATCATTAAAACTAAGATGTTATTCAGACTCGGATTTTGCTACAAATAGGGATGATCGAGTGTCGATGGGAGGGTTCCTAACTTTTATAGATGAAACTCCAATTTCATGGCGAACTTTCAAGCAAAAATCCGTTAGTCTGTCGACCATGGAAGCTGAGTATGTTAGTTTAACAGAAACAGCTAAAGAATTCCTTTGGCTAAAGAATGTAATTAATAATAAAAGTTTAAATTTGGAATTAAGTGAAAATGTAATGTTTTGTGATAATCAAGCTGCTATAAGTTTTTCAAAGTCACCAGTAGAAAATTATAGAACAAAACATATCGATGTTCGTTATCATTTTCTAAGGAATTTGATATACGACTAGGTTTTCCAAATTAAATATATAGGTACCAAAAATAATTTGGCGGACATTTTTACCAAACCCATGGTAAAGGAAAAATTGTTAGAATTTTGTAGAAAATTATTTCTTTTTAGAGAATAAGACTTTGTTTCTTTAAGATTAAAATATTAGTTTGTTTATTACAATAAAGATTGTGAATAAAATGTATTTTTTTTGTGTTAAATTGTATAACATGTGATTATAGATTAAAATTAATTTACTGATTTGTAAGAGATAATGGTGCGAGATTGGAAAAAGGGGGCCGATTGTTAGACATTTAAAAAGTCGGATCCAAATTTTTATGATCTCCTTGTGTTGTTTCTCCAATCCCGTTCCATGATCTCAATGAAAGTAAGCACACCGATTCGAACCCGATCTTTTTGAGTTTCGTGATTTGTGGTTGGCAGCAACTGCAATGCAAATCGAGCGAGTATTTAAACTCGGCTCATGTTAGTTTTTCTGAGAGGGAAGGAGAAACAGAAATATAAGAAGTGTGTGAGTGGTTTAACTCTTAGAGGGAGAGAACGGCTGGTTGGCAATGCAACTGCAGGTTGCATCATCATTTTAGATTAGAAATTCATTTTAAAATATTAGAAGAAGGTTCGAATCGGATGTCTCTGGTAATGTTGATTCTTGCGTGTGATTGACTCAGTCTGTTTTACACAACGAAACAAGTTGTAAATACCATCGACAACGCGGATACGAAGCATCTTCATGGCCATGTAGAGAACATGATCCGGAGTTGCAACGCGTCGATCAGTATGTCGAATCTCGCTGGTTGCCATCATGTACGGAGTCACCCGCACGTTGAGGTCGAACTGACGAGGCACGCCGTAGTATATTTGAGGAAAGATAGTTCCTCGCCATGGACATCATAAATTATGTTGATCGGAGATGAGTTATCTCCCAGAGCAATATCCAAACATTGTTCCTCATTCCATAGCAAAGTATGTTGTCGTGCCAGCAGGACTTCATATTCTGGGGCAAAGTCGGGGTCGACAGACTCAATCTGAAATTTGACCCCAATATAGTCATCCATATTTTTGTCAAACACACTCCTGTCGATCTTTATGTCATAGGGTTTGTACACAGCGGTTGGTTTACCAAATAACGCAGCCAGGCCTTGATAACCGATTTACGTACGAAACCACTCAAGTAAGTGGATTTGTGAATAAGTTTATTTTTTTATTTTGACATTAAAAGCAAAATCGTCGTCTATCCACCTCGGTAGTTGCTGCACCATGTTGTTTACATCGACAAGTACATTGATTACCTGACCGACTATACCATAGTTACCTTCGTAGCGTAATCGACGAATCTGCATAAATGGTAACCGCGGTGAAATCAATCGAATGCTGATCGGGTCGAGCAGCGGCAGTCCGCTCGGCTTTGGAGGATAACGAAAACCGTTTGAGCGCGACAGCGTCGGGATTTTATTGGCATCTATCGACTTGCTACAGGTACTGCATAAGCGAAATTCTGTCACATTTTCATCGGGGAATTTTGTTTGAAGGAAAGAAATGTTGCGATGTTTCACTTTCTTTAATTCTCTTTCGAACCAAAGTCGATCACAAACGCTGCAAGATAAACCAAACGGTATGGCTTCAAATACCGTTTTGAAGCGTTTGTCCGCTGAAGTCCAATGATTTTGCATTGCTTCACTTCTACTAATATTAAAATCTCTCAGTTCCGTGGCAGATCCAATAGATATATGGATTGTCTGTTCATTAGTTACGTCCATAAGTACAGGTATTCCAGTGGTAGAGGTGCTCGCGAGGTTGGTGGCAGCAGGAAAGTTCCTCGCGGCGTCGGCTTTGCGACGTTCCCGAAACCGTCTCGCTCGCTCGGCGCCGGACATTGGGGTACCTGTGTGTGACCCATAGCCTCCTTTTTCCAACGATAGCCGTGATTTATATTTCTGGCTGGCTCTTGCACGAGCTGAGGCCGACATAGCAAATGTTTATATATTTTTTATCACTTTCTGGGTATTTTTAATATAATAACTGTCCAAATTACACTTATTTTTGTATGAATCAATCGGTTTTAATAATCTTGATAAACACACGAAATAATCACCGCGCTATCAAGTCGGAGTCACGAATTACATTGAATAGAAACGAGCGAGAGCGCCGGTTTCGCACAGTTAACGCAGTACCCCTCCCCGCCGCCCCGCTCGACCCAGAGCCGGACTCAAGGTCATAACAGTGAGCTGACTATATAAGTGAAATATTCACACCACATTTTTGTTTTGAGGACTAATAGTTTTGTAATTATTAAGGTAGGATGATATAGACCTTTTCGTTACGGTCCACTTTTTGAACCTGGTACCCGTATGTTTAGGCGCGATTTTAAAGACGTTTCACGTCAAAATATTGTAATCGGTGAAGGATCTTGAACAGATGTTACTGCATCTGAGGGCCCTCTTTGTTCAGTAAAAGGGATATTGCGGATCTTAACAGACGCTTTATTTTTCCAAGTAACTTTAGATATAAGGAAGGTCCTGGCACTCTTATGTCATCCTTTTCCTCATCAATATCGGTATTTTCTCTTGAAGATGACTTTACAGTCATAACATTCTCTGCTTTACTGAGCAAAGGTTCATCGCATTCTATATCAGAAGGTAAGTTGTTAAATACTTCCAGAGCTTCTGGAATGATTAATCCTTTTCTTGGCATTGAAAAAATTACCAGAAATTACACGAAGAAGTACTTAAAATATGTTATCACCAATATTAAGAAAGACAAGAAAACGCTGTATTGATATTTTTGTCTTCTCTGAGAACAGCTCAAATACAAAATGCCTAAGGAAACTGTCTCTGAGCACCCAGCCGTAAAATATTGCAACGTCTGCTCATTAGCAAAACTCACTCTATCTATAGATGTCAATATTGATGCATGGAGGGTTACTTGACCAAATGGACTATTTTGTCTCCATAAAGGGAGCCGTGGTTTGTCCCTTACGCCGGGGACATCACGCGTGCGAACTGTCTTGGAGAATGTCTTTGAATTACTACTGCTATCTTTCTCCGCGACTTACAGACGCCTATTAGTTCAAATGATATATAGGAAGGAAACTACAAGTTATAACTCCTTTGTGTTGGGTCCCTTCTATCCTATTGAAGTAGCTAATTTGAATAGAAATATAGTGGCGCCAAAGATAATCACAGAAGCAAACTCAGTGAAAATGTCACAGTAGGAATTATAGCTTTCAAATGTTCAATGCAAGCCCATGTTCTGATAGAGAGCAGAACAGCCGGAAAATTATTCACACGTACCCAAGGAATGCGATTGAGGTCAGAGGGGGCGGGTGCAAATGTGTGGCTTTGAGAGTGAGAGGTGGCGAAGAATGTGAAAGTGACCCTTTCCTGGAGATTACCGCCTCCTGCTGGAGTTTGGTTTCGGAGTGAAACCACAGATTTTAATTTCCTTTTTCTACTCTTCTGTTTCCTTATCAAAATAACTGAAAGTTGTAGTTAACAATTAGAACAAAGTATAGAAAATCCTCATGCTATAATTTAAAATGACTATTTATTAAAATAATTTTTAAAGCGGATTTAATTTACCAAAGTTAGGGTATCCGACTGTGTTCGGAACCGTGATTTTGCCAAAGCGTATAAATGGATAACATTTATGATATTTAGCGTCATTTAGATTAGAATATATATATATATAATTGTTTTAAGAATAGTACTACAATAAAAAATTATTTAAGTACAATATTTTGACAAAAAAAGATCATATAATGAGTAATTTTTAAAATATTCTCCTTTTGTGAAAAATGATTCTATTATAATAATATTTGGCCTGTTTATAACTCAGATTTCTTTACAGAGGCATAACTAGATTTTTTAAAATATATGTAGGATTTAAAGTATTAGGGAATATAAATATATTCTCCGATCAGTGAGGTTACAACCTCACCAATAGATGGCGCTACAGCGAAGACATGCACCCCTCCCCGGAATGGTGGGTTTTAGAGGAGAAACGATTGCAGCGGAGACAGAGACAGAGGCGAGAGGAAGAGACTCTGGTTTTACAAGCGAGAAGTCACGTTTTTTCGGTCAACGTGGAGGTCAATAGGCTTAGCGACAATTGAAAGTATGCTCCGTGAAATAACTTATAAAGTTTTAATTGTAAGTAATCTTATGTTTCATTAAACAGTAATTTCATTCTAATCTGCTTATTTCTTTGAATATCAAGATCCCGAACATAACTTACCCCTAGGCACCCCTACATATATAACTTATAAGTGGGTTTATCCATGTTTTACGACAACAGAGGGGAGAAATTTTAAGAAAAAAGACGCCGATAACTATTTTAAATGATTTTTACTCGGAAAATAATGTGAATTTTTCAAAAATCATAGTTGAGCCGCTGTACAGAGGTCTGAGCTATATACAGGCAAAATATTATAACAGTAGCATTTTTCACAAAAAGAGAACATTTGGAAAAAAGCGGATTCTAGGTTAATTTATAGCCAAAATATTGCATTTAAAGAAATTTTGTGTCAGAATGGCCTTAAAACAATGTATTGTAATCTATGTGACACTATATATCATTGAAATTATTTATTTATGCACCTTTTCTAAAATCACGGTTCTGACCGTATTTGGATACCTTAAAGATGCGTCAATGTTTTTCTATTTAAAAGGTCTCAATCGTTAAATATATCCTTGAAAGGGAAAATTACAAAAATTTGAAGACAACACTTATTGGTATAAAAAACTTTTAAACTTTATTTCTTTTTAAAATGTGTAATGTGTATTTTCGGTGTGAAACCACTGAGCGTAAAAGGATTAAGAGTTGTAATATTTCAGTGGGGAAGTACATGCTAGGTGTTGTACTCGCGTCACGTGACCATGTGTCAAAATTATGAGGTGCGCAGCCACACTAGTGAAAAATCCTTCACCATCGATTCTGTCAATAGAAAAGATCTGTGTTGATGTTTCAAATATTAAATTGTGTAAAATTAAAAATATCTTGACTGAACATTAGAATAATGTCAAATACAATAACCTTAAAACAGTTATTTCTTTAATTATTTCATTAAATAATTTCCAATTAAATCCAAATGAATTAGGTAATGCATATTAAAGTTATGATTCACTAACATTATTTATTTATTTATGTTGGCTTCCACAATGAAATAACCGAATTATATTACTTTTAAAGAATTTTCTTAACCATTTTTATTTAAAAATTTAAAATAGTTTCTTTTTACGGTAACATATAAGAAAACTGTGAAACAGAGAGTAGCTAGGATGCTGGAGCATATACTTTGGAAATTGGATTGGAATTACACTCATGTCCATAAATTAAGAATAATTCAGAATCACACAGAAATTGAACTCTAAAATAAAAATTTCACCTGTAGAATTATTACACACATCTTGAAAAAGAATATGAAAATTACTGGAAACCACCAGATGGCTCGGATAATACGTCACAATGTCGAGAGTGTAAGAGAGGGGTATATAATGAATGGTGGCAAAGAAGTAAAATTGTTCACAAGCGCTTTAAAAGCCTTTAATTGCAATAACCGCATAGTTATGGCCCAAAGGGAGCATTTGGATGATTTTTTACGTGGTAGAATTATTGGACGACTGGAATGTGGACGTACTCAGATGGAAGTATCCGAAGAACTTGGAATCACCCAGAGTGTCATCCCCAGGCTTTGGCAAAGCTTCCAAGATGATGGTAATGTGAGTAGATGTTACAGCACAGGTCGCCCTCAAGTTACAACGCCGAATGAGGACCAGTATTTGGCAGTTACTGCCAAAAGGAACAAATGGACTAATGCATCAAACTTGTCTCGTCAGCTCTCTTCAGCTACCGGTACAACACTTTCAAGGCAGACCGTGTACAGACTCTTAGGGCACATTGGTCTATATGCTCGTAGGCCTGTCAGATGTGTTCCACTTACTGCAACTCACTGTCGTCTGCGATTAACCTGGAGTAGAGAGCATGCATTGTGGACACCACAACAATGGTCTTGTGTGATGTTTTCCGACGAGTGTAGGTTTAGTTTGCAGTCTGATTCTCGCCGGACTTTAATATGGAGAGCGCCAGGTACCGGTTACCACCAATAGAAAACCATTGAACGACACCGCTACGGTGGTGCAGGATGGCTCGTTTGCCGAGGAATAATTCTTCTTTACAGAACTGACCTGCATGTTCAGAGTGTAACGATGACAGGCCACATCTATCGTGATGTCATTCTGGAACAACATATACGATTGTCTCGGGGCGCCATGGGTGCTGAATTTCTGTTTATGGATGACAACGCCCGTCCTCACCGTGCAAAATTGTAGACGAATGCGTTCAATCGGAGGATATCACCCGTATAGATTGGCCAGCATACTCACTGGACTTGAATCCAATAGAGCATGTGTGGGATATGCTTGGCCGAGGAATTGCAGCTCGTCAAACCCCTTCCCACTTGTCTACCGGAACTTCTGAGGGCATTGCTTGATGAGTGGTATAGTATTCCTGAAGATCACATTGATAATTTGATACTCAGCATGCCTAGGCGTTGTAAGGCCCGTATTGCATCATCCAAGAGACATACTCCGTATTAACCATCCTACCAACCATGTTATACTGTTTTTTTGTAAATATGTTCTTTTTTGAAATTTGCTCCAGAGAGTAAAAATCGCAATTTTTATTAATTATGTCAAACATATAGCATCTTTTTTGCTCTTTACCTTTTATTTAATAAATAGACTTTACAAATAAGTCAAATTTGTTTTGCTTCTGTCTCTTTCTTTGCCTGAACTTCATTATCCTTAGTTTATGCACATGAGTGTCATTATACATCAGAAATTAATTAAATAACTTGTGAAATAAAATTCAAAAAATTAAATGAAAAAAAATGGTGAGTTGAACACCACGGGATACAGTGAAACTTCTTTGGAACATTGATTATATATACATATATTTGCTCTAATATTCCAAATTGACAGTGTACATGTCTCAATCGCCTAATTTGCATTAAAAGTCTTCGTGGTGAACTGAGTCTTTCTAATACTAAATCCGAAATAGGAAGATATGCTGGGGGGAATTTCTAGGTATATAAAACTATTATATTTTGATAAAAGTTTGTATACTTTTCCTACTTAAACTTTATCAGCAATTGTTACATACTTTAATGTCTTTTAAATTAATTTCCAGTAAAATATTTTTCTGTTCAGCAACAAGCGTTCTCAAATCATCTCTAAACTATAATCTATCACAAATCGAACACTCGTGATCGAAAGGATTATCAACGAATAGTTTTTGAAAATCTTTGTGAGCATTTTTATGGGTGAGTGAATATTAACGGAACACTCTTCAGCTATATGAGGGCTTTTGGCGACAGATATTGTGGCCGCGGTAGCCGAGTGGTATAGGTATCGCACCGTGGCTTGCTTTGTCACGGGTTCGAGCCCAGTACCACTAAAACCCGCCGTGTAGGGCAGCGATGCACGTTAAATCTGTCGAGAGCTGAAACGTCCTCCCTGAGGTGTGGTGTTTTAGTTGGGAGAGGGGGTGCCAGCTCAGGTGTCGTCCACGTCACTTGACCATGGTTCAAAATTACGTGGTCCGGCGCCAAAAGCCCTCGTGAAGCTGAATAGTGCAACGTTAATATTCAATCAATTAAGGGCCCTTGGGCAGCTTATTATTATTATTTTTTGTATTATCAAGCAAACAATGCATACGAGTGCAGTATAATATTTTCTTAGAAAACACCTGTGTTTATTCTTTTTCGAGGCATTTTTACAAACTCGGCTACCCTGCGGTCCCTATTAAACCGAGTGTACGTGACACTACTCCACGCAATTTAAGTTAGCTCACTTGCTGTTTTTAAGTAAGATTCGTAATTTGGTTGTTATTTCTTGAAATAAGGAAAGCAAGTATAAGTATAAATCGATAAATGATACAAATTAGCATAATTATCTTATAGTTTTGAAGTTAAGAAAATGATACTGTATTCACAGTTAAAATACATGTCATTAAATTTTCGTCTTTTCTCTTAATGCTGTAGCTGAGATTTCTTTTTTTAATGTGAGGCAAGTTAGTCAAAAAGTATTTATTGCTGATCGTTTATTTGCATTTCTCCAAAACACAAAAAAAAAGCGTGTTATATTTCTTCCTTAAATATTTAAGTGCCCTTTTAATTTTTGTTGTATCCTTCAATTATTTCTTTGCAGAAAATGAATCGAGTATTTTTATATTCTTGGTAGAATAAAATGTATTTTTAAAAATAAAAGACTTAAACAGTATTTTAATTTTTTTAAAAAAAAGAAAAGCTAAAATGTTTGGTTTCGAAACAGGAATTTTTCTGCTTTTTGATCGAACACTATCGTCAGGTATAGGGGTCACATTCCCTCAAAATTTCCACACCACTGCCAAATGAGATTATTGATTAATTTAATGGGAATTCGCCTCTACACAGCTGATCTTTAGTACCAATAGAATTCGTACCCACGCGACTACAAAATTTCAAGGCAAATTCACAAACATTACCAGTAGATTATCGTGCCTACATTTTTCCCTTATAGAATGTTGTCAAAATTCTTTTTCGGATAAAGTGTAAAAAACTCCCTGTAATAAAAAAAAATTCTCTTTTACGACAATGATTGAAACGTATCAAAAAACTAGAGTGGTTACTGAAAGATCAGAGTACCAAATTCGTTGAGGCAGTTTTCGAGTTGTAGGTTTGAACCCTGTTTCCACTGAATACCACCAAAAAGAAAAGTTGATGCCCATTAAATCTGTAAGAGCCCTTTTTCCTCACAGTTTAGAGATTACCGTGTCTGTTCAAACGTCGTCCTCACCACTTGACGGAAGTTCAAATTTACGAGGTGGGGCAGCGGTAGCCGAGTGGTATAGGTATCGGGCCGTGGCTTGCCTTCTCACGAGTTCGAGCCCAGTACCACTAAAGTCCCGCCGTGTAGGGAAGCGATGCAAGTTAAATCTGTCGAGAGCTGAAACGTCCTCCCGTTGGTGTGGTGTGGCAATTAGGAGAGGGGGTGGCAGCTCAGGTGTCGTCCACGTCACTTGACCATGGTTCAGAATTACGTGGTACATCACCAAAAGCCCCCGTCTAGCTAAACAATGCGACGTTAATATTCAATCACTCAATCAAATTTACGAGATTCATCACCTCCCCAAAGTATTTTAGTGAGTGGAGGCTTATTAACGTCACTCTATAAAGCAACATGCCGGTCATTAACGAAAGGTGTCTCAATTTTGAATGACAGTCAAGTGACGAGGACGAAGCCTGAACTACTACCCTCTCTCCAAACTACCATACTACACCAACGGGTGAACTCTGAGCCTCGAAGTTTTACGTGTTTCAGCTTGTCTGTGTGGTGAATCTTTAGTGGCATAAATGTTAGAACTCATGGCTTCCGGCGACGATTGTAATCACTATAGTGTAGCTTCTGTGTTCAATGTTGATAAAAAATAAGTCATGTATCTGTAATTAAAGTACGCATGCTTTGAGCATGGAAGCAACAAAAGACAGCATTAACGTTAAAATTCACAAAATAAATGAGAATAAACATTACAAATAAATAATTTTTTATATCTTATTGAAAATATGCATATCTTCAAAATAAGATGCGATAAGGACATGAAAAAATATTTAGCTTTAACGTTTATAATAACAGAAAGGCAATCTTTTGAGATATAAATCTTGGTTCTTGTTCTAGCCAATTAAGAATCAGTTATATTCGAAAAAAACGGAAAACGTATTTCATATCATATTTACTATTAGGTTACATCAGTACATACTCTTTTTCAAAACAGATTTAGCTTACAAGGAATTGAGATTGTAAAGATCTACTGCCTGCACCTGGCAACAGTTCGAACGAGAAACACGATATAGGGAGAAGGACCTGGCAACGCCAGGAGAGAAAGGTGAGCGGTTGCACGAAAAACGTGGTCGAAAAAGAAAGGCAACGAGACGATGGATTGTAATATATATATATATATATATATATATATATATATATATATATATATATATATATATATATATATATATATATATATATATTGGATCATTTTAATATATTCTATTTCTTATGAAATGTCCAATGGAGGGTGTGCAGTAAAACAGAGGGACAATATCCTGACTGCAGTTATTTTCTTTTCACAATTCGAACTCGATCCGAAAAGAACCCACAAGTTTACACTGGTGTCGGAAGTGGGATGCAATGGAGCAGAAGTTAAGTGAACAAAATATTTCAAATTGATCGGTGTTCGTGCTACATAATTGTGAACAAGGTTCCATTGCCATTCAGTTTGAAAAAAAAAAATTTAACAAGAAAATAGAATCCTACAGTGTATTTTCAAGTTGATGACCACGTGGATCCGGGGAATTGTCTTGCAGCTGTTTCAAGTGAAAAATCAAGATCTTCATATAGAAATTTGCAATCATCTGCCGAGTTGGGCTAATGAATGAACAGATGTATTTTTCTTCATTTTCTGATGAATGAATCCGTGATCTGAAAACAACGAAGGAAATCCCAGTAGTGTTCAAGTACAGAAACAGCGTTCATGTCGAGGTAAGTGGCTATTGTTTCCCTAATTTAAAATATTTTTTAAATATTTAAACGAGTAATGAGATGCAGTCATATTTAATTTGTATTTTTAAAAAATAAAATGGAAAAGAAAAAGCAAATATATCTGGAAAAGAAAATTTCATTGGTTTATGTGAATATTTTGTGTTGTTGGATTATTGTGTAGATGAAATAAGAAGATTGTGTACTTATTTTACCTAGAAATAATGGGGTTTCATTTTAAATGTTGTAAAATATGTTATCTAGAGTTCTAGTGTTAAACTATAATTTCTTTATCATGATTCTTTACTATTTTGAAGTTGTCTCAAAAATTTAAATTTGTGTATATTGAAGTTGTTTCAAAAATTTAAATTTGTGTATAGAAAGTGCTTTGCATAACAATTCAGTTTGCAGAATTAAAAAAAAAGAATTAGTTAGATTAATTTATCTTGAAAAGATGTTTGCGAAAAATATATGTTGGAGTCGGTGAAAAATATCCATTGAAAGAAATGTATATGTATTTCAAGTAGACTTCCTGTTAAAATGTTAAAAATAAGAGATTTTGTAGGTTATTTATAACTCAGAATATGGCATGTTTTTTTTTAATATTATATGATTGTTTTTCATTTTAAGCAAAAGTGTTGCAATTTGTCAGTTAATTGATGGTTTAATGCAATCTGAGGTTATTTCCTTTGCTCGTAATTTAGGATGTATATATATATTGGTTTTTTGTTTCCTGCATAAGATTCTTCTCTAAAAAAAGAAACTAAGAGTAGATTTATGATTTGAGAAATAATTCTATGGTAATGTAGCTAAATTATGTTGTTAATTGTGTGTTTTTTTTTTAAAAGATTCTGCGTCTTGATTAGTAACAAATAACTGTGTCACATATAAGTTTTATTGCAAACATATTTCGTATTGTGTTTCTGGAATTTGAGTACTCTTAGGAAAAAAACGGGTGTATTATTTTTTTGCTTGTTAAATATATAGTACTCGGTCATTTAAGTGTTTGTATTTAAATTTGTGTGTCAGAAGGTAATTTGGCATTAGGTTTAGCTTTATTAAAAATGGCATTTCTCATTAGAAGTAAGAAAATTGACTTAATTCAATTAGCGCGGGACTTAGATGAGTCACCTGATCCGTCTATATCTAAAATTGTTTTAAGGGATTCAATAATCTCTAGTAAATATTACCAGGAGGAAGAGGCAAAAGAGTTATTGGAAGTTATTACTGCCGAAAGGTTAAAGACAGAACAGCAGCAAAAACTAGAACAACTATAACAATTATCAATTGAAAAATTACACTTGGAAATAGAATTATCTAGGAACGCTAATCAGAGTACTACTCAAAATAATGGTCAAATCTCACATGTAAAATCTTTAGATGAAATAGTTAAAATGGTTAGGCTCTTAACTGTAAAGGTACACAATAAATCTGAAGGGTGGGACTATTTCTTTTCTAGTCTTGAAAAAGCTTTCGATAGTGAAATGGTTAGCGACGAGTTAAAACCGAAGGTTTTTGTTATGCATGTTAGGAGACGAAGTGTCAAACTTATTAGTTAACCTAGGCGAAGAAGAATTAAATGATTTGAGTCTTTAAAACAGGTTGTACTCAAGGAGTATGAACCCTCACACACACACACACCAAAAATATGTTTAGAAAATTTTAGAAAGGCCAAACGTAACTCTGACGAAACTTTCTCTCAGTTCGCGTCCCGTTTAACATCGATGTGGTTATACTACTGTAAGTTAAGATGAGCGAATGATTTCGAGTCAGTTAATCAACTGATCGTAGCAGATAAAATGTTTGAAATGTTGGATTCTGAGACGGCGACCCATATTGGTGTGCTCCAAGGGGAAAAATGGTACAAACCCAGGGACTAGGGCAAACAATGTGATATATTTTATGCTTCCAAAGGGAAATCCTACGATGGACCTGAGAGAGCTAAATGGAATGATAATGAAAAGAGAAGTTTTAATGGTAGTTGGGGTAAACAGCCATTCGGGGAGAAAAAGTCAGATAATTTTTCTTCTAGGAAAAACTTTGATAAAGGTAAAGTAACTGAAATTAAAAAATTCGCTTGTTTCACCTGCGGATAAGATAAACATTTTAAGCGGGATTGTTCGAAAAACAAAGGGGTAAATAATAAAAGACAATGTGAATAAGGTGTCAACAGAAGGGACAGAATTGGAAGATGGGACGGTCACTGCTAGAGTTGATTTGCTAGGTAAAGTCATTCCTAGGCGGGCTATTGAAGACAAATTAAGTAAATTAGTGAAAACATCTATCAGTGTAGATGGGAAATTAGTCCATGCTTTAGCGGATTTTGGTACGGAAATTACTGTTATCAAGAAAGACTTAGTTCCTGGAATATCGGTTGAAGGAGTTTCCACGATTTATTTGAAAGGTATTTTCGGTCTAGCGGTTAAATGTCCTTTAGTATATGTTCCAACTGGTCTTGCTACCGGTGGCCAGGTTAATGTGGTGCACCAGCAAGTGTTATGTGCTTTGGCAGAATATTTGGTAGAAGACGTGTTGCTCCCACCAGATGTTTTGGATATGTTGGGGGTAGCCCAGAGTAAAGAGAATTCACTGGCTCAAAGCTCTCAGGACCTGAGGGGTGACTCTGGAAATGTAGATGAAATCAAGGTTTCATTGGGTATTCTGCCAGAGAAAGCACGTGAGAACATTAAGGATTCTCAAAGGAATATTACTTCATGTCAGAATGAAGTGGGAACATTGGGTACTAAGGATGATTAGTTGACCGCTGAGATGGATAAAGGAAGCATGGTGGCTGATAGTTTTCGTTCCGAGCAGGAGTGTTGTGCCGAGTTAGCATTAGCTTGGAAGCTTGCTAAGGAAGGCAAAGGAAACTACTATGAAGTAGATGGGTATCTATTTCATAGAGATAAAATACTCGGGGAGAGTATTGGGCAAAACTGGTAATTCCGAAATGCAGACGAGCTGTGGTGTTGAGACCAGCGCATACCTCCGTGTTCAGTAGTCACATGGGCCCCATGAAGACGCTTGAACGAATCAAGTATTCTTTCTTTTGGGAGGGTTTGAGGGCCGATGTGAAGAAATTTTGTGAATCATGTAAAGAGTGTCAGCTCACTCGATCGGTTAGGATTAAAGACCGATCACCCATTACACCTGTGGCAAGGACTGAATTGTCATTTCAGGTGGTAAATATGGATCTGATAGGTCCAATTGATCCACCAAGCTCAAAGGGACATAAAAATATTTTATGTCTGGTTGATCAGCACACTAGGTGGGGCGAGGCTGTGTCGTTGACTAATCTCAGTACGAAGGTAATCCTTGAAGCTTTGTTAAACATATTTTCGAGAACCGAGATTTATCTTTTGTTGAAAATAGAAGGTTGTTTTGTAGAAAAGAATAGCGCAGCATCGTGGGTCATGGAGCTGGATTTGTGGAAGTGGTATTTTTGACGTTCTCTCAGGATGAGTTATCTGAAGTATGCCGCATGCGTTACGTCGTTTGGAATTTACATGACTAAAAGAGTGAGGTTTAAGATTGTATGCACTTCTTATGGATGTAATTTAACGACTCAGGTTTTAAGATGGTTAGAGCAGTTTGTTGTATCTCGAATGGTTCATATAGACATTTTGATGCAAATTTGGAAAAAATCGTGTAAAGCAAATTAACTTTGTATTAGAATGGGTGAGATGGGTTGGGGCGGAAATCATACCGGCCAAAGGCAAATTAGAGCCGTAGGGAAGTGTTTTCCGTGTACTTATTATAGATTTAGTGCAGTGCTTCTCAAACTTTCAATACTGGCGCCCCCCTTTTCGATCACAATTTTTATCGCGTCCCCCTTATACATTAATAATGTACTGAATGCAATAATAATGAATTTTGATGCTAAAGCTACAATAGGCGATCTTAATTATAAACCATACAAATTAGTAACATAAGTATTACATTTTGTAAACGTTACTTTTAAGTAATACATAAATAAATAAATAAATAAAATAATAGGATAATTATGTGTGTTACTTTTCCTTTCTCTAATTTTTAAATTGAACATATTTCAAAATGCGGTGGCTGCTTAGAAGACAAAATATAGATATCTGCTAAATATAGAAAAAGAACTCAGAGGGTGAATTTCTAATCATAAGCATTCCTTATTAAAAATTTGCTTTGCAAGACCAGCCCATAGAAGTCGTTAATACTTGTTCTTAATTTAGTATTAATTAATTAGTTAGAAACTACTATGCAGCACTGATACATTAAAAGTATACCGGCTGAAGTACCCGTTTGTATTATTTTTAATATTTAAAGCGAAAAGATTTCAACATGTTTTAACCCTGGAGCAGGCGCGCACTCGATTCTAATGATCCAGCGGGGTTATTCAGTCACCCCAATCCTTTTTTTATAATTATTTTTATAGTACACAATAAAAATCGTAATTCCAGTGAATAATTTAATTATGAGAAAATATACTTACCTACTTTCAAGGACTTTTCAATTTTTCTTAGGTAACAAATAAACAGTTTTGCCAGAATTAACGTTTTCGTAATCTGTGTGTCCCGCGTGACCACTTCCGGGTAAAAAGTGTATTCATTATGATAATATATATGTTACTAATAATAAATTTTGTAAAACGTTTTTCGTTGTGCTTTATATGTATTTTAGGATACTCTTACATATATATATACTCTCCGTGGTATTCCAAATATCATAAAACTCTTTTCATGGAAAAAAGTGCAACATAGAAATACATTACTTACAACTTCCCTAAATGAGAAGCAAACACATAAGTGAGGGGTCTTAACTAACTTTACCAATAACTTAGAAGGGCAAACAGATTACAGATATTATGTGCAGTATTTCAAAAATGACAGTGATGAATTTTTTATGTTCCTAAATGTTTTTCGATTCTGGGTCCGGGATCTGTTTTTTCTCTGAATGAGTAGTATGTTAGGATTAAAAAGGAAGCGTAATAAAAAAATCTCTCATCATGGGATTACAGCAAATCAAATAAAAGTTTTTTTTTTGGTTAAAGGATCAAAGATAGCTAATTAGGTATTGAAGAAGTTTTCATTTTGATGACTTAATATCACGCGCCTATAAATTATATCAGAGTAAAAGCGCATGTTTTATTATGCCTGAAAGCATTTCGTTTTAATTCATTAAAGTAAATAAATATTTTTAAATCTTTTATTTTCGATATGCTCGCGCCCCCTCTCGTAAGGCTAAAGCGCCCCCCAGGGGGACGCGCCCCACAGTTTGAGAAACTTTGAATTAGTGAATTCATTTCATGAGCTATTGAAGTAAACATGGTCCTAATGAAAATAAGGACTGTGTTGTATATGTTTAGTATTGTTTTTTTGTATAATGTGTTTTCTATGTATCTGTTTGCAATCCCATTACAGTTTAGATCTTTTTGGGAACATAGTCACTTATTTCAATTGGGTGAACTTTTAATATTATTTCATGTGTTTGTTTTAAGGAACTTTGACTAGAACAATCATCAAGACTTTTGAGTGTTGCAATTATTGTGTGTTCTGTTTGTGAATTTTCTGTTCCTGGAGTCTGAAATGGTAAAATCAGCCACAAGGTTTAAATTTTACTCTTAGGTGGGGCGTGTAAGGATCTACTGCCTGCACCTGGCAACAGGTCGAACGAGACACACGATATAGAGAGAAGGACCTGACAACGACAGGAGAGAAGAGTCCGAACGAGAAGAGAAAGGAGAGTGGTGGCGCAAAAAACGTGGTCGAAAAAGAAAGGCAACGGGACGATGGATTGTAATATTGGATCATCTTAATATATTCTTTTTCTTATGAAATGTCCAATGGAAGGTGTGCAATAAAACAGAGGGACAAAATCCTGACTGCAATTATATTCTTTTCACAATTCGAACACGATCCAAAAAGAACCCACAAGTTTACAGAGTTTTTATGGTGGCGATGTTGAAACTCGATATATTGCTGCTATCCAGAAAATGTGAAAAGTGCACGAATTATGTAAAAACCTGAGAAAGTATTTGAAACAAAACGTTTTGGAAGCTATAGGCGTTCTTAATGAAGCACAGGATTATTATAAGACGAGAATTATTTTAATTAGGGACCAGTTGGAAGAGTTTAAAGCAGAACAGTCTATTAAGCCTAATTAAGCCAAACTGTGATTATTAAGCCTCATTAAGAATACATTTCAAAAAGACTAAAGTCATTTTTTGGAAACGTTAAGCCTGGCAAAATCGCATGTTAAAATCGTAAGAGAATTGTAGTCTTAAAATAATTAGCTTCTAATAAAAAGCCAACAAAAACAAGATAAACAACTTTATGTTGTTAATAAAAAAAATTAAAAGATGAAATTGTTATTGGACTCCTAAAAAATTCCAAACTGACTTAATGTTTGTTTTCTTGAAAATATATTGTATTTTTTTTAAAAAAACAAGAATGATTTTTAAAAACAGAATTGATGGCTGTCAATCATATTTTACTATTTTGATTTATTTGCAACACTCCTTATACTCCACATTGCATAGCATGAGTTTTACAGACATAAGTAGGAATATAATTACTTCATTTAAAATAAATAAAAAAAAACATACATTTAAGACAAACTACAAAATACAAAGGAAGATTGGAAATACACAAATATAAATTAGGGATGATTTAGATCCTTCGATAGCACTAATTAAGTAAAGAATTCATACTCAATGAAGAACACAGTGAACTGTAGATTTTTCACTCTGTTTATTCCAGGGGCTCATGGCCAACTGATTACATTCACTCACTCTTAGCGTGGGCACGCCCCCTCGCTAATCCTCTTCACTTCGCCGCATTTGCGAAGCGATGAAACACAACTAATGGCAAGACACACAACATGCCGCCCGCCTTGACAAATTTTAAAAAGTTTTCAACATACAAAAAACAATTACAGATATATGATACAATAAACAAAAAACACAGTACACTTTGAAAATACACTACATTACTACACACACTAATGCAATCAAAATCAAGGTACGATTAAAGAGGATCAATTACAATTAAGAAGTAATTTAACAATTTTATTAACAGGTCGCTTATATACACCTTTACTTTTTTTAACGTTACTACTTTAGTTTTGTCATCTGTTCCTGGATGAGCCTCTATTATTTTGGCAAGTTTTCAATTAAGTACTTTTGAATTTTCTTCACCTTTAACCACAAAACCACTTCGTTTATCTTAAATTTTATGTTTCCTTCATAATATTTAGGTTTCGATTGAAGACGATTTAAATAATCTGAAGTCTGTTGACTCTAAAATGTTTGAATCATTCTTTGGACTAATTCCCATCTACGGAGCCTCTTCACGGGAACTCCTTTAAAATCTGGATATGGCAAAGAGGTTAAAGGAATTGTGTTTTAGTTTTATTGCCGACTTCGAAAGCTTGTAAGCAATGATGGATACGAATTCGAATTTCATTTAGTCATGGAATGAGTGTGTGTGAGTCTTTTTTAACGTCGGATCTTGTCATTGTGAACCAAGGTCATGTGACCAGACTGACGCATAAACTGGTACAGACCCTCTTCTTCCACACCTTTTAGTTTCAACAAGTTTGATGAGCATAATCCCCTCTAAACGGCATGTCTTTCTTGGTACTAAGGCTCGAAATTATGACGCACAGGCCACGAATCCCTGACTTTATTTTTAGTGTACCACAGCCATTAAATTTCGTTTATGTTAGACATGTGTACATTTAAACAAAAACGTTTCATACGTATAGAAAGTGGGGTGTCAAATCAGGTGTCTTTCTCGTCACTTGACGGTTGTTCAAAATTACGAGATCCATCAACATTATCTCTAATGTATTTTTGAAATGAAAAAATAAATAATCATCAATCACTTCACATTAAAGAGCTGAGTTTATATAGGTTCATATTTCACACATGAGACTTTGAAAAACAGGATGTTATTGCAATTTCTCTGTTCCTCTGAAATCCAAATACTCTTTATATAATTCAGTTATATCATTGTTATATCATACAAAAATGATTCACTTCGATATTAATACAATTAACATATTTGCTAAATACAAGCAAATATTAATTAAAGTTTCTTGTATTTAGCTTTAGTTTCAAAATGTATTTTAACTGTAGTATAAGAGTGGTTATGATCAAGAACTCATGTAGGGTGTTATTGTTGAATATTTATGGGTTCGTAACCTACAAACATTAAAGATCTTCCATGTAGAGGGACTGATGCGCGTTAACTGTAGAGGTTGATAAGTCCTCCTGTTGTGATGGTGTGGAAGTATGGAGAGTAAAATGTCATCTCAGGTGTCCTCCCCGTTACTTAACCAATGATCAAAGTTATGTGATTCATTAACAATTACAAGATTTGAAGAGCATTGTTCATCCAGTTAATGAATCCAAACATAAAATCCGTTTTTGCTGCTATGATTAGATTATAAAAACATTAATCTTATATTCCACGTCAGATATTAATACTTTTTTTTAACTTTTAAGCATTGGTAGTTTAAATACTAAATGAAAAGTTCGGAATGGATTTTGAAGTCTATTATTCTATATACATGTAGTTGATATGTGTTTAAATTACATCATAACTCTTCGTTACAAAATTCTAGATCTATGTGCGTTCTAGTACTTTGCTGTTACTCCATCATTCGCACTAAGAGATGCTATGCGGTACCCAGTGAAAGTCGCGGTAGCCTAGTGGTCAAGGCAACGTACACTTGGCTGGAGTGTCATGAATTCAAACCTAAAATCACTGAAGACCCGAGAGAGGGGTACCAGCGCAAATGTGGTCCTCTTCACTTGACCATGCTTCAAAAGCCCTCCAATACCTGAATATTGCTTCGTTAATATTTACTCGCCCAATCACTTACTCGTGTGATTCCATTTTTATTCCTTTACATAATCGATTCTGGTGGCAGCAGTAGCCAAATGGTCATACTAACAGACTCATGGCCTATGTGTCAGGAGTTCGAGCCTATTATCCCCGAGGGAGTGATATTAATGTCACACAAAGAAAGCTGTTTGAGGACAATTGGTGACGAACCTCTTTTTTGTACCTTGATAAAGTGACGGAGATGACACCTGTGCTGACACCACTTTCAACTTTTTGCCACATAGCAACACGGGAGGACGTTTGAGCCTCTATATACATAACACGCATAGCCCTCTTCTTCACGGGGGTCTTCAGCGGTTCTAGACCCAAACTCATGACAGACTTTGAGTTCGTGATCTTGACCGCTACGCAATCATGACCACACACTACCCGTGAACTCCCACCTTATACAGGGACTGATGCACGTTGAATCAATCGAAGCTCATAGTACTTCCATTGGCGTGTTGTAAAAGTTCAGAAGGGAGGTGCATGCTTAGGTGTCGTACTTGTCACTTGACCATACATCAAAATTATTAGGTCTGCCGCCTTTGTTAATGAATGCTCACTCACAGTCGATTCCATTCATAGAAAAGTTTAGTGTAGATTAGTATCAGATATTTAATTGTGTAAAATTAAACATATCTTCACTAAGCATTATATTAATATCAGATACAATAACACTAAAAAGTTATTTCTTGAACAGTATTAATTGTTTCATTAAAAATTTTCCAAATGAATTCAGTAACTCAAATTATGTTTACTATTTACTAATATTTTTTGTTTATGTTAATTTTCACTATAAAACAACCATCCTTTATTAATTAAAAAAAAATTGCTGTTTTTATTTAATAAGATAAGCTAGTTTCTTTTTGCAGTAACATAATTAAAATTGAAATTGTCGCACTGTTCAGCTGTTTTATTTAACCATGGTCAAGATAACACCTAGTTTTTCAGCTCTCGACAGATTTAACGTGCATCGCTTGTGACAAAAAGCATGCACGGTCCGATAAGGAAAGTGTTAAAGAAAAAGCAACTGAGATGCTGGGACATATATTCTCGAATTTGGATTGGAATAAATTATACATTTGAAATATTAATTTAAAATTGCAGAAATTAGATTTTAAAGAATGAAATAAAAAACATCAAACTCCACGTTATAGATTTTCTGTTATTACTTGTCTGTTAACAAATGAAATTATGAGCATAAATTATTTAATAAAGCAGAAAAACCTTTGTTTCTGCATTTAGGTTTAATGGATTTGTTTCAATTTTTTGCCGTTTATTTCTTCATACATACGATTATAAATATTTTTTGTTATGATAAAGTAGAGTCACGAAAATTCAGCACTCACTAACGTGCCAATCCGGATATCTCGGCCACACCATTTCAGGTCGAATACACTTCATGAGCACTCTCGTTCAAGCACGTACTACTGCTGTCTCAGTTAATAAAAAAATGCTGGAAAATGAATAATATTTAGCACACCATATCAAACTCCTAAAATATCACATAGTGAGGGAGTAAATGCTGTGTAAACTTCCCTTCTATATGTTAAACAATGTGCGTCGCTAATAGACCTACTGTTCCTTTGTCGTCTTCGTGATGAAACAGTAAAGTGTAGAATATAGTTG
Source organism: Trichonephila clavipes (assembly GCA_019973935.1). NCBI lineage: Eukaryota > Metazoa > Arthropoda > Arachnida > Araneae > Nephilidae > Trichonephila > Trichonephila clavipes. The sequence goes on along the minus strand of BMAU01016486.1, from coordinate 8,837 downwards.
CGGAAGACAACAATACACATTACGCATTTTTTTAAAGTAGCCAGTTTATGCAAAGTTGTGAACTTAATTTTTACTTTAGATAACTTTATACCTTCATAAAATATTTTTCTGAGGTGTGTCTAATCGGGTAAATTTCTGTTTACTATGTGTCGAATAATTTTCAATTTCATATAGTAAATATACTCTATGCCTTCATAAAGTACATACGTTTCCTATGTTTAAGGGCATTTGGGCATATTTTTGTTGTATGTTATGTTTAAGGGCATATTTTTTGTTGTATTATCAAGCAATCAATACATACCAGTGCAGTATAATTTTTTCTGAAAAAACACCTGTCTTTACTCTTTTTCCAGGCATTTTTACAAACTCGGCTACATTGTGGTCCATATTAGGCCGGTTTCGTGACTGCATGCAATTTAACTCATTTGTTTTTGTTTAAGTAAGATAAGTAATGTCTTTGTAACTTTTTGAATTAAAGAAAACAAACATGAATAACTTTTAGTTGGATAAATGATATAAATAAACTTATTGTTTTGAAGTTAATTAAATAATATACATAAAATTAATTATAACAATTAAGTAAACTTAATCGAAATTTTCAAACTCATTTTTTGCTTTAACTTTAACCCTCTAAGTGGATACCTTCCTCCTGAAAAGTTATTCCGAAAGCGTGTTAACTCTTATTTTGGAAGTTCGCTTTAAAAATGCAACAGACTTCTTTCCTTTCCCCCTTTTAGAACTTGGGAGGTCGAAACGGGGCCAATTTTATGACCTAGTTCGGTTCCTTTGTCAAGTAAGAACCAAGAGATCAATCGTTTACAGCTAGCTGTTAAGTTGCCTTGGGCAATCTTGTATAAAAGCTGTAGTGGAATTCGGTGTTTGATTCTCCTATATGTTCAGTCACAGTAAAATTAAACCAAATGAAGGGTAGGAAAAAAAGGAAAAAATGAAATAAATAGTATGTTAGAAGTTGAAAAATAATTATATTTTCATCAAACAAAATTTATTTTTCTGTCATTTTTTAAAATTAAAATTAATTATATATATATATATATATATATATATATATATATATATATATATATATATATATATTGGTATTGCGATTTGAACCAGAAAAAAGCATCCTGTATTCATTTTTTGAATATGCATGAGTAAGAAAACGAATCTGATGACTCACTTTCCTGTTTTTTAAAAAAGTAATGAGGTAAAACGTATCGAGGTCAAAACCTATCTCATTTTTTAAACAATAACACAATAAATGGTGCACCAACAACGTACGGTGATATGCCACATACGATGACTATATTTATGAAATAAAAAACCGATCTTTCTGATTCAGTTGTATTTTTGCTGAATTTAAAATATTGTCGCATAAAATTTCACAAGGATTTCAATATCTTTAATTTATTTTAATTAAAATCATATAAATGATATTTTTATGTTAACTTAATATTTTTCGGAAAAAATTAAATTTTCCTTCCTAGTGTTCTCATTTTTCGAGAGAACTTCTTGTATTAAATAAAAATTTTTAACCTTTTTCAACATCGGCATTTGTGATGGACATAACACAAATTCAGTCAATGTAAATTTTTTCTGGGTTTTATTTTTTTGGGGGATATACTTCCAGAAAAAGCATCCTGTATTCAAATGCGCATGACAGTACTCATGTTTTAAACTAACCATTTTCTACTCAAGTTAAATTTCTTTCTCTACCTTTCTGTTCATTTTATTACAAGGAAAAATGTCACACATTTTTCGATAACTTTTCTACATTTTGTGATGAACACAATTCAGTCATTACAAATTCTATTCTGAAAACAGTTCTCCCTAATTAATTTACATTTTTCACACAATTGTCTTTCAAAACAGTACACTTAAAACAATTTTGTTCAGTGAAGTTAACTGACAGTTCCACAATGTATTCATACCAAATATTAAAAACAAATTTAACACTTGAAAATGTATCCTGTATTAAATTTTTCAGTATACACAAATATTTCCTGCTGTAGGAAAGATATAGTATGAGAGATGTGGTGTGCGGTTGTGAAAAAATGTTTTCGTACGTGTAGACTATTTTTGAAAATTTTAAATATCACTGAAGCTGATCATATAACTGCAAATGAGCCTTATTTTAATGTGTGCTGGTATCAAAGTAAAACACTTTACAATATTAAACAGCCTATGGGTTTATACTCAATATCAAACTATTCGCAAAATGGCTAACAGCTTCTATTCAAATTGTACAGAAAACTGAATTATAAAATATCTTACTGCAGTCAAAAAATATTCATAATATGTAACTATCCTATTTCTCCAATTATTTCAGTACATTTTAAAAACTGTAGCTGAATGCAATTTTTTATATTTATAACCGAGGCATAAAAAGCTCACACAGTCGTAAAAATGTCTTTTCATTTTTAAATATACTACTATAAAACGTATATGGATTGTAAGATCAGTTGTAAAATCCTAAAAGCTTTTAGAGGAGCTAAAAACATGTAATTTTGGATTGATCAAATTTTTAATATAATACACAAATATACATGTTTATTAAGCAAATACATTTGAAAAATCAAACTTCCTTCTGAAATAAACGTAATTGAAAGAAAAATGTTTATTTGCAAATGAGTGGAAATACATGTTTATCTAAGGGGTATCCCCAAAGTGAGGTAATCCTCAAACTTAAGACTCAAACCCAGAAGCACAACAATCCATGAGGGCCAGGAACTACTGTGTGCATCATGATACACGTGACCATTCGATGCTTAGGTGCATGAACAGATGTCCCGATTTGGTGGTCTGTCTGAAGAGAGACCTTCAGTGTTTAAGACCCGAAGCAAGCTTGGTACTCATTTATCGACCCAATGTAGCGGGGATGAAAGGCAGAGTCGACCTTGCGCAGCCCGTTAATAGAACCCCAGACCTGTGGTGTGGAAACACTATACACTACCACTCGATGCTATTCGGTGAAAAATAAAATTTAATGTTAGAATCTTATATAAATCCCTGATGAATGAGGGAGTCCAAACTTTTTTTTTCATGTAAACTGTTTAGACGGAAATGGTTAATTAAGAACATTTCACAAGTTGCATAAATTAAAATTAACCGTTATAGTTTACATAAATTTTAAGGGTACAAAAGGTGTATTTCGGCTGCACGAATTAATTTTAAAAGGAATACCGTTACGAAAATGTAGTACAAATCTATCTAAAGTAGGGTTGGTTATCTTACATTATGTCAAACACAACAATGTATTGGAAGCCAATTCCACAATTCGTTGTTATAAAAATGTATGGAAAATTACAAGATTTATTTTTACACTTGTAATTTATATATAAATATTTTTTTCAGGGAACTTTAAAAGCTAGAGCGGCATCCACCAAAACCGCGGTTTTCTCTCTGTTTTTCCAGATCGCCCCTGACTAAGCCGGCTCTTCCATAGTAAGTGAAAATGCCGTATTTTGTTTGTCAAGATTATTTTAAAGCAGACTGCATTTTTAATGTATTTTAGATGGTCGTTTTATATTTTCTACATCAATATCTTAATGCCTGAATTTAAAATTACATAAAATTCCTGACATTCGCATCAATGACCATGATAATTTTTATTAGTATATGAATGTGCAATCAAACGATTACTTGACTAATATTAACACATTATTTTAACCATTTAATTAATATTAAGTATAACATAACGCAGACAAATTTTCTGAACTTTAAAATAAATATTTCGAAAACTACTTCAGATATACTCAAAATTTTTTATTCCTAAGCTTTAGTGTTTCTCAGTTTTGCTTCTATGTAAGAAGTTATTGTAATTGTATATTCATCAATTTTTTTAGTATATTTTTTGCTCTTAGCAGGCAGTTTTTAACAGAATTGTATTAAATCTTCAAAATATATTAAAAGATACCAAAGAAGCTATATAATAAAATTTGAAATTTTTATTATACTCAAACAATTGCTAAAACTTATGGTAAATAATTTTTAACTGCACGATGCATTTTTTTTTTCGAAATTTCAAATGGAATTTCCAACATAAAGTTTCTAGCTTTATAAGGTCGAGATTTCAAAAAATATCCAGATTTTAATTACTTATTCAGTTACCCTTTAAAAAAGATAAATGTTGAGGTATTTTGTATAAATAGATATTTTTGAACAATAATTCGAATGTTTTTCAATAGCTCGAATTTAAAATTGCTTTTTATGTTTATTTATATGCATAAATGTCTACTGTAAATGTTTCCGTATATTTTTGATTACCATTTATTCAAACATTCAAGTTATAAAATAAATGTGTGAAAATCTTCATTCATGTTATCTTTGATGTAAACTGAAGTTCAAGCACTTATAAATTCAAATATAATTCGGTGTATTTTAACAATATAAAACTAGGCACTTTACTTAAACTTCCCTGAACACTTGAGCTTTGAAATCTAAAAAAAAACTAAAATAAATCTTAATTACTTTTTTTTTCTTTATTATTTTTATCAAAGTGTAAGAAAATGTTTTAAATGATTTGATGAAGTTTAAATTTATTCATTTTTAGTGGTTGGAAAATTGAAAAGGTTCCAAATTTTTAAAAAGAGTATGCTGTTTTATTAATTTTTTCGGTATCTTATAATAAAATAATCATGTTTCAAAAAATGAAAGCTTTGATTAAAATTATAAAAATGAAGCGAAAGAATATACTTAAAAAAAGATAATTTGTCTAACTATATAAAATAGCAGATTGCACTGACACGCCCCAACTTGTTACAGTTTCAAATTAATATGAAACCAAAAGGGAATTGTAACATATTTTACTTATGCGTTGGGATTTTTCAAAACTTTTAAAATACGAGGTAACAAATAAACACTTCCTGGGGTCTAAAGAAATTTCCCCCCGAATTTTTGCGATTGCCCCAGGGTCAAAACACGGGGTTTCCTGCGAGCCATAAAACTTCCTATCAGTGTCCTGCTGTGTTGCTTCCACCGTCCCTAATTATCTTTCAAGATGTTAAACCTTTAAAAGGGGGAAAGGATTTCAGAAAAGTGCGGCTAATCCGCTTTTGAAAACGTTACTTGAAGGCAGAAAAATCCATGCAGTGTATTTTCGAAGCATCTTTACACTGACGGAATTTTCCGTGCTATCTGCTTAGAGGGTTAATACTATAGTAACCTTTCTATAAAACATACACACAAATATTTACTTTCATGCATCTTTTAAAGAGTTCAGGAATATATATATAGTTTGAATTTTTTTTTCCTTTCACATATGACCAATATGCTCATCTTCTTGAGGTGAGTACGAGCATCACCTAGTGCCCTAGTGATCTTTTCCCTTTCCCAAGGGGTTTACTGTCTTTAATAAATGCAGGTGTCACGACTCCGGGTACCCTATTGATCCTTTTCTCTTTTCGGCCCTCTTTCTTGTCACATTTAATTTAATCTTTTATTCTTTTCCCGTCTAGACTACAGATTAACATTTGTTAAATATAAACAATTATATTTCTAAATGTCTTTATTTTTTATGGAATATATTATTCATTGTTACTAGCACAGTTTCGTTTTCCGTTTGTAATGCGTTTATTTGGTTTCCTTTTTCTATTTAATTTTATTTTCTCTAATTTCGTCTTTTGTATTGCGTTTTATTAACACCGTTGGTTTCCCAAGCCGCTTGTTTTACGTGTGTGGCGTCCCGTAAGGAGGAAAATGATGTTCTGGAGATACTTTTGTGTTCTCTTTGGACAACGCTTCGCTGTAGACGGGAAGTAGGAGTAAGCCTGCACCTGTCAATCGGCTGGTGATAAGTCTCTGCGTTTTTCCCAGAGTGACATTGCTGTAGGGTTAGTGCTGCAGATAAGAAGTATCAGGCTTACCCTTTGAATCCTCGCCCTGATGCTGTAATACTATACTCCAGGTAAGAGCCGTCCCTAGTTTTTGGCAGATGACCCCGGCACACTGCCTCCCTTGTTGGACTCCCGGGTGGGTGAAGGCACGCTATGATGAAGTTTATTTCACGCCTATGGATCTAAGTCAGCTGTGTCAGGGTAAACAAATTGTTTTTCTCATTTTAAACAGTGATGAAATTTTAGAAAATTCGAGATTCTTACTAATATTCTTAACAAACAATGAGATGTCAAAAAAATCATAGATCAAGTATGAATAAATTATGTCGGATAAATGATGTATAAATTAACATAAGTATCTTAATATTTTGAAGTTAAAATGACGCTAATGTATTTTCAATCTGAGTATATGTCGTTGAATCTGTGAAATTTACGTCATTTAATTTTGTTGTATGTAAGGGTTTCTTTAATAATGTGATACAAGATATTCAAAAAGTACTAATTGTTGTTCATTTATGTGCATTTTTTCCAACACAAGCTTGATTTATTTCCATCTTATGCCTCTTTAAATGTACTTTTAGTTAATACATATATTTTATGGTAGTTATTATATTTTTGAATAAATTCATCATCTACTATATTCTGTTCGAATAAATTGGGACAGACATGTTTTTCTTCTTTGTGATGGTATTAGATTAACAGTGATGTCCGGAAAGACTAAAATCGTTTATATCTGCTTAGAGGTAGTGTGGAAGATTGATTTTGACATAATTTACTCGTTTTTTACTGGTTTTATTGCATCAGTAGCTCCATTGTAAGCATTTCAGTATGACAGCTGGTTCTTATAACTTTGCGTTCCGTTTTACACGCATTACCTTTGTTTGTACAAAGTTGGATATTACTCCTAGAAAGTTCCGTAAAATAACCCCTCAAAAATATATTTCTATGACTGTGAGAGATATAGCTACAGATGCTGGTGTCGGCAAATCAAGTGTTTCAAAAATTTAAAGAACAGTTCAAGATTCCGGAGCATCCTCTCAAAAGAGAAGAGAAAAATGTCGGTGCAAACGGAAAATTTTTCGGTTAAAATTCTATCAAGAAATAGAAAGAATACAAAAAACAAACAAGAACAGACATTCGAAAGGATTTATTGCATTATCGTGTTGAATTGAGTACCTCAATTGTACGAAGAAAGCTTTTCGAAGTTGGTCGTTAGGCAACAAGAACGAGAAAAAAATTTATAACTAAAAAATGATGGAAAACGCTAAGCATGGGCCAAAAAATACCGAACTTCAACTCTTTCCGACTGGAAGGAAGTAGTTTTCAGTGATGAAACAAATTTATTTGTGCTGGGATACATATCAAGAGTAATAAGACGAAGTGAATGCGAAGCTCTGCTACGAGATGGTTTACCACCGACTGTAAAACACGCTTCAAAAAATGTTTTGTGGTGTTTTCTCAACAAATAGCACTATAAGCTTAGTTACTTTTAACGGCATAATGAATTCTGACAAATGCATAGAAATACTGCCCATTTCCATTGTTCATTTCAGTGAAACATTTGATGGAACATTTCAGCATGACTTGGCTCTTTGTCACTATTCGAAATTAGTCCTGACATTTTAGCGGAAAAATAAAATACAAGTGCTGAATTGGCATGGTGATTCTCCAAAACTAAATCCTATTAAGAACTTATGGCATATTCTCAAAAATCTTGCCACTAAGAGGAATTGCAAAGCAACAGAAAAAAAAATTAAATTTGCTCTAAAAGTGTTATTCCTCGATGGAAAAGTCAAGAACTTGTGTGCGCTACACTAGCGGAGTCAATGTCAAAACGTGTTTAAGATGTCATTTCTGATAAAAGAGGACATACCTCGTACTAATATGAAGATTTCTCAGTCTACGATATATATGTACTAATAAAAAGCTAAGGTTTTAGAAAAAATGACTTTTTTTCTCCTATTTGCTTGAATTAATTTGAACAGTATAGTATTTTTATATTTCTTATATGAGATAAAATTTATCTTTAAAAAAAAAATCAGACTTAAAACAGTACTTTATTTTCAAAAAAAAAAAGAAAAAAAGAAAAAATGCAATGCTAGGTTTTGAATTCTAAATCACAAAGTTTTCAAGTTTATGAATTGTAAATTAAGGAAAAATTCTCTCTCCTTTCAAATTTCCACAACACCACAAAATGAAGGACACATGAACATGGCATTGACAAATGTGACGCGCATCGGCTTCTCTACACAGCGCGTCTTTAAATCCTCTAGGATTTGTATCCACGATTTCAAAACACCCAGAAAAATTTCTGGTCATTACTATTCGACAGTAGCGCCTACATTTTTCTTTATAGAATGACGTAGAATTTTTTTTTCGGATACAGTTTAGAATCATCTTCTAATAAAAAAAGACCTTTTGTTATACAGCAATGGCTCAAATATTCTATCTACAATGTAAGCGCAGTAACCGAAAAATCAGGGTACCAAATTCGTTGCCGACACTTTCTAGTCCTAGGTTCAAGCCCTAGTGCCATTGAAGTACCCCAGCACACCCCAAAATAGGAGATTGTAGCACCTTAAATTGGTAGAGGTCTTTCTTCCTCACAGTTTGGATATTGGCAAGTCGGCTCAGGTATTGTCCTCCCCACTCTACCGAGGTTTAATATTACGTTGTCCATCACCTGGCCAAAGCCTTTTCAGTGAGTGGATATACATAAACGTCACACTATAAAGCATCATGATGGTTATTGGCTAAAGACCTTGTAATTTTGAACGTTCAGTCAAGTTACGAGGAGGACATCCGAGATAGTACCTCCTATCCAAACAACCATACTGCGCCATCTGGTGGATATTTGAGCTTCGTGTCTGTTTGACCGTATCCTCTACATCAGTGCTCCGTAACCCCCGGTCCACGGACTGGTACCGGGCTGCCCGTTTCATTGCAACTGAAATTAAATTCATAGTTTTATACCCCAAATTAACCCTCCAATTGACAGAACGG